>OY754988.1:1266200-1398700 GCA_963576475.1 Molanna angustata
GAAGCATATTCAACGCGAAGTATTACAGATTTAGACATGTTGTTCTGAAGGTGATGCGCAACCAATATCCCTCTATAATGTCCTCCTAGTCTCTCTTCTCTCATTTCTTCCCTAGTTGTTGTATATGTGTGTATATATGTACACTTATGTATGTATGTGTGTGTGACGGTGTGTATGAGTGTGTGTGTGAGGGTGTGTATGAATGTGTGTGCATGAATTATTTTTGGCTTGTAAACTGTTATTTGTTTTTATATTATGTTGATGGAAAGCTTTTTTTTGGCTTTAACAATGTAAATATTATTTTGTATCATTAAACTGTAAATGAGCTGTAGCTTCCCAAAGAAAATAAATAAGTATGATTATAGATTGTAAAAACAATTTACAATTATACAGAATTTATTATTATTATATTTCCCAACTCCCCTCCCCCTCCTCTGCTTACCTTTACACACCACCATATAACCAATGAATTTTAGTTTTAATTTATAGTATAAATTTATGCCTCTGAGTATACCAGCTGAGACTGGTGATAATGATTAAATAATCATTATGGAATTTAACTGTTTCATTTTATAAGTTTTTATAGAATTTATAATCATGAATTCATTCATTTCTTTCATAAACACAATTATTGTATCTTTTTTAATTATTTATATTAACATGTATGCACTCTCTCATGTTTTTTTTATTTTTGGACTGACATTTTTTATAAATAATCTCATTATTTCATGTATAATATTTTGTAAAAAAGTTTGCTAGCAATGAATTTATGTATATAAATAAATGCTCCACTAATTCAAAAGTATATACCATTCAGTAGATGCTCTTTGAGCGAAACGCGTCAGTGGTCAATATTTTAAATTAGCGGAAAAAAGTTAATAATTAATTTTATATAATTGATAATGGAATTCCATGATCAATTATGTAGCAGTTGAAAAATTAGAAATAACATAAACTTGTAAAAAATATAAAGTTTTCTTATTAAAAAAGCTTGAGTAGCACTGGAACTTTCTCAGTTGTTACTTTTATAGTTTTTGAGAAAGGTTGATAACCCCTGACTGACAGCTGAATCTCACGTGCTACATGCGACTAATATTTATTTCAACATTGAACCAGTACAGGGTGGGTTTTGTAAAACACTGAGTTAGAACGAACCCTGCTTATTTCATCTTTCATTGCGAATTTATTGGCAAGGCACCATAAAGAGCGATAATTACTTGATTAAACAATGCACAGCCTGTGTAATCAAATGAGGTTTTCATTAACTAAGCATCTTCCTACCTTATTTACTCACTAAGGCTATGTTTCTAGAACAAAGATTAAAGTAAAAGTATAATTAAAATACTTTAATTTCATAAAATTGTTCAATGCTTTTGGTTATATCGTTGAAATCTTATGCCGTTAAACGACTCAATTGTGGACGATTTCACGAGTATTTTAACTACATATACTATTACCAATACTTTTGTTGAAACAACTCAGCCTTTAGTTCTAAACACTTGAGTGTTGGTACTTACCTACCTATCTGTAAATATTGACGAATCATCATTTCAAAAGGTATAATTGATATTTACTCAGAAGCTATTAATAAAGATCTCTGTTCTTTAAATATTTATCTTGATTCTCAATAAGTATATTGTGTTTTTTATTTTTTTTATGCCACGTCTATATTTTTCTTAAGACCTGCGTAAGGCCAATAATGACATATGGCATCGAAACCAGAGCCGACACCACGAGAACAAAGAGTCTCTTGCGAACCACCGAGATGAAAACTCTCCGCCCCATCACAGGTTTAACCATCCGAGACAGAATACGAAACTCCGAAATTCGGAGGATCTGCAATGCCGAGGATGTCGTGCGATGGGGTAGAAACAGAAGATGTTACTGGAGAGATCACGTCGAAAGAGCGGATTCAGTGAGAGTGGTGAAAATAGCGGCAGACGAGATACCGTCAACCAGCAGACCCCCTGGACGACCGCCAAAGAGATGGAAGGTCAGCTGGACATCCGCGTCCCTGGAGTGAATCCGAGAACAAACAAGTCAAAAAATATCAACTTAGAGCCTTTGCAGCATTATGTGTTCAAAACATGGATTTACTCGGAATTCGGAGTAAAATTTCTGTGTCCCCCCCCCCCTTATAACTTTTGAACCGCTTGATTAACATTGCTTAAAATTTCGGAAAATATAGAAAATTTTAAGCCTACAAAACTTTTATACTTGATATACGATACAAACGTAAAATATTCTATAAAAAATATTAATATTGTGACAATAAGTACATCTCAAACTTTATTTAACAATTTTTATATATGTAAATTGAATTTAGTGACGACATTGCTTGATACAATTTGTATGGCAGTCGCCTATACACAATATCTAAGGAGACTTAATTGTTTATTAATATTTTTAAGTTTATTATTATTATAAATATTTAGCTAACATATTTATGGCGTGGAGAGCTTAATATGAATTAAGTTCTTCTGTATTTACTTCTTATCGTTTAACAAAGACCAATTTATGTGAATTAATTTACTTCTTATTTCAAATAATACTAGGGTATAAATAAACGGATTAATGAAGTCTTAAAGTCATCTTTGAATCAAATTAACTTGGAGACGTTCGGAGTGCAAAGAGAATCTTTAGAGGAGTGCAGAAAATTTCGTCTGCATTTTATATACATACATAAGTATTTTTTATTAGTCGTCTTGAGACATAGAGTCCCACCTGTAAATTACGTTTCCTTTCTAAATGCTTTGTTAATTACTTACCCCACCACGATCCCCTCTAAGAGGGTATATTTTAATGAACCCTGTATATAGCCAAACTCGCTGCAGGTTAACCACCCCTTTATACTACATAATGTTAGGTACTATTTCAACAGTTGAATGGTACTCTTGCAGCTGGTTCATACATAGAAATGAGACAGTTCAAAGACCCATTTGTAAATATAATTACCTATATCATTCCCACTTTGAAAATGTTATTATATGATTTCGTATTTTTAACGAATACAAAATAACCTCTGTCATCTATACTAAAATTTTGAGTTGCAGTTTTCAGTACTTATAATAATTAAGAATAGAGTATTATTTAAAAATTAGATACGAGGAAGCTAAAGAGTGGGCGATATATCCATAAAACTAGATCTTATTGATATGGTACGGACTTGTTAGTAAGAGGTCACCATAATATATGTATAAGGAACGTAGAAGATCCAGAGCGAGACCAAAGCGCAGATGGAAAGAAGAAATAATTAAGAATCTATGTATATAAAAATGGATGTACGTATATTTGTTTCTTTGTTTGTTTGTATGTGAGCGATGGACTACCAAACCAACCATCCGATTGCAATGAAACATTGGGAATTAGTTCAGCTCATTCCGGAGAAGGTTAATGCATTATAAATAATTTATTTATTTATTCGATATCACATAAAAAATAAAAAAAATAAAAATTGTATTGAAATGAAACTTAGTGGGTTAGTTCAGCGCGCACATAGAAGGATTATGAATTAAAACTAAAATTATAAATAAATTTGGTATGGTAAAATAAAACCAAAGTTTTCAATTCTACTAATTTAATGACACTGACTAGTTTCGGTCATCCAGTGACCATTTTCAAAGTGTCACACATTGAAAATGATCACTGGATGACCGAAACTAGTCAGTGTCATTAAATTAGTAGAATTGAAAACTTTGGTTTTATTTTACCATACCAAATTTATTTATAATTTGAAATGGAGCTACTAAGAATTGTCCGTAAAAAAGTTAAAAATAAAATTAAAACTTATTTTTTTGAATATTTTTATTATTGCATATGCGCAAACATTGGATTTTTTTCCCTGTCGGGAGTCAAAGATATTTTTTAACCGATTTTTAATTATCTCAATAGAGACGAAGTTGGAATATTTATTGTAGGAGAACCGGGAAATCAAGGCACCTACAGGGCTTACGTAATAGAGATCTCATTAAAAAGGCATAATTGGTGAACGTTGCGCAAGCGCATTAAGTGATCACGTAAACCAGCCGATGACAGGTCGTAAGCCCTGTAGGTGCCTTGATTTCCCGGTTCTCCTACAATAAATATTCCAACTCATTTTTTTATTTAAAATCTCACACAAGAATTTACAAAAATAATCTATTTGGGATTGTCATTGAATTTTAGGGATTCGTTCAGCGCATAGCAGAAAACGTATTTCAAGTTTAATTAAATTATTTAACTTCACGCACAAAAGATTTTGAAAAATGATCTATTTGGTATTGCAAGAAAATATTAAATAAAAATAAATAACGTATAAGTAATCCAAGGATATAATAAGTAAATAAAGAAAATTTAAAATAAACAATAACATATAAATGATATGGTACTAAATTAGATAGAATTGACGAGATTAAAGATTTGGGAATTACCTACGTTGGATAGTAAATTATCTTTCATCTCACACTACGACAACATCATTAAAAAAGCAAACAGTATGCTGGGGTTCATTATCAGAAACTGCAAAAATTTCAATAATCTATTCACATTTAAACTCCTATACAACACATATGTTAGAAACCACCATGAGTATGGATCATCCCAAATATGGAACCCTCAGTATCAGAATTCTAAACAGAGAATTGATAGAATTCAAAATAAATTTTATAAATATATAATTATATAAATCGTACGGAAGCTTAAATTCTATTTCTGATGTGTAAAATCATCTAAAAATTTCACCACTGGAAATAAAAAGAACAATCAACGATGCAATTTTTTTATATAAAATCTTAAACAATATGATAGACTGCTCTTATCTACTAGAAATTATAAATATTCATGTTCCCTCGCGAAATACCAGAACCAATAATACATTCAAAATCACTAAATGTAACACTAATATAAGGAAAAATAACACCATAGATAGCATGCTATATTTTTAATTCTAAACTTAATGACGTTGACATATTTAATATCTCACATCCTACGAAATAAAAATACGTTTTGATTATTACTTTACATTCATAATATACAATACTATAAATTTTATTTTTATTTTAATGCAACAAATAAAATTAATAAAAATGTACGAAGACCTCTCACACCATTACATGATTTTGCTGTGTATTCTACAATATTTTGTGGTGCTAAACTTCGGTGCATACTACTTGTAACAATATTATAAATTACCAAAGACCTTATATACTATAATTATAAGGTCTTTGTAAATAACCTACATAGGCATTGTACTCTGTATACTGTATGTATAATAATATACTTACTAGTGAACACAATACTGACTGGTCGGTCAGTATTGGCTCGTTTTTGTTGCGGATGCAGATGGCTTAATAGTTAATACTCTTCCTACTTACCTACTCCTTATACCTACTCTTCCTAACTCTTTTCTTTTTTTTATTTTAATATTATATGCAGATAACTGTGTTAAAAATATATTTTAGCAATTGTTTAATAATTTACATACTTAATTTAAACTATTTAAAAGAACCTTTAAAAGGTTTATAGCCTGTTATATATAATTATACCTAATTGTCATTTCATATTGTAAACTGTTGGTTCTATAAAATCAATAAAATAAAATCAATAAATAAATCATTGATCCAATAAGTAAATAAATAAATAAGTGAATAAATATATAAATACCTACGTAAATCAATAAATAATAAGAAAAAAATCCCATATATCCATCTATAAAAAATGGTATTTTATATAAAAATGGTATAATGGTAAAAGTTTAAAAGTTGGCGTACAATTTTATAAGAAAATGAAAATACATAAAAAAGAATTTATATAGAAATTAAAAGATACAATAGTAAATAAAATCACAACAGAGAAAAATAGTGAAAGATATTAACAAAAAGGAAATCATTACTATAAAAGATACAACTAAGCACAGATTAAAAAGAGAAACATTATAGCTAGTGTATCAGGATATAAAAATATTTTTTTAATAATCTTTTGCACCTAAATGAATGATTTTGTTGAAACAAAATTAAGTATAAATATTTAAAAATCTTCATCTTCATTACAGAGATGAGAATATCAAAAGAAAAATACACCTCCTTTTAAAAACAAATTAATTAAAAGGAGATCAGAATAAATTAAGGCAACAATAATACCCTCGGTGGGTAGGTACACATAACACCTCCCCCCCCCCTCCCCAACCTTAATAATAAATTATTTATTTCCTTCCCTTTCGATTCACCTCTGTGTCTTCTTTATTTTCTTTTCGGGTCTCAATCCTTTGAGTGCTGGAGGGAGATTGGAGATCAAAAAAACTCCAAGTCTACCCCCGTTTCGGGGTAAATAATGAATTTTAAACAAGAGCTTTGTCATCAGAGTTGTCAGCTTTGGGGTGAATTTATAGCCATTTCTGACTCCGCTCAAGATGGTTGGGAAGACGGTCCGATGGTGTCTGTGTTCTTTGAAGCAGCTTTGTTGTTATCATTGAAAACTTGGAGGCAAATTGTGTTTTGATTTATACCGAGTTGAATGATTTTACGCTGTCATCTAAGAATTTCGCTTTCATCGTATGGCACTGCTTACTGCTAATGTACACTAGACCTTAGAATACACCTCAGCTAGTTTTTACCAACGTCAGATAAACTGTCAAATTTGACATTAATCGCGAAAATTTTCAACATAAAATTAATAAATACCTACTATTAAAAATGGTCAGTTTCATAAAACTACGTAAATAATATGTATGTTGAAAAATAGAATTTATTTAAAAAAATGATAATTTTTTATTATGATGTGTACATAAATTAATAGTATGATGTGTACATAAATCTCCATTCCCCTTATTTTTTTTTTGCTTTTTTATAACGGCTCGTTTTTACCAATGTCGGATGAGCTGTCAAAGTTGCCATTGATCGCGAAAATTTTCAACATGAAAAATCATAAACAGTATTAAAAATAGTACTTACCTACATAAATATTATAAAACTACGTAAATAATATGTATGTTGAAAAATAGAATTTATTTGAAGAAATAATAATTTATAAAGCAAGTCGCGCTCGCGATAATCGCGAATCTCCAGTCTCCTTATATTTTTGCTTGTTTATAACGGCTCGTTTTTACCAATGTCGCACGAGCTGTCAAAGTTGCCATTAAACGTTCAAAAAAATTTTCAACATAAAAATGATAAATAGTAGGTATTAAAAATAGTAAATATCATAGGTACAACTACGTAAATAATATGCATGTCGATAAATATAATTTTTTGAAAAAAAAAATTATAAAGCTACTCGCTCATGTTGCATACTAACTTAACCTAACCGAAAATTAAACGGTTTGCAATACTTACTTACTTTCCGTGTCCGGAACACCATCATATTGGTTGGTGCTCCGGTGGTGGAAGGATTGGCCGGCATTCTGCCGTTTCCAGGGACGCCCGATTGCTTTTCCGAAGTTAACCGTAACTCAATCTACGTGGAGGCTCCTTCCGTGTCCCCAACGGTTTGCAATAAAATACGATATCGAAATAAGAGTATGATTGTACCTACGTAAATCTTCATTCTTGTTATTTTTTTGGTAAGGTTCAGTTAGTCTTTAATATTATGATAGCTACTATTTTTAATCTTCTTCGTCAGCCCCTTTCACTCCACTGCTGGATAAAGGCCTCTTCCTGAGTTTTCCACTTCTCTCTATCCTGGGCGCTCTGTTTCCCCCCATGTCCCACCAGTTCGACAATTTCGTCAGTCCATCTCCTCTGTGGTCTATTTTTAATACTATCTACTTATTATTTTTTATGCTGAAAATTTTTGCGTTTAATTGCAAGTTTGACATTTCATCCGATCTTGGTAAAAATGAGCTGTGGTGTGTTATAAGGTCTAGTCTTTATGTAGGTATGTACTTTAAAAGAAATGCTTAATTTATTCGGTGTCTAGATAACAGTCTAACAACCCCGTGGAGAGTAGACTGAGTCAACAATCCTTAATTTCTACTAAAAACACCGATTATTTGGAATAAATTGCCGTTCGACAAAAAAAACTCAAAACCTTTTCAAGATAGTGTATGGAACCCATACTACAAAATATATATATTAACCAAATAGAGAACATTCAAAAAACCTTCTTGAAACACTTAGACAGACGACTAACAGTTATTATAATATGTATAATAGTTCTACTCGAAATTTCAACATGAATGGATTGCAGGACAGAAGACTATACATACTTTAACCAAATATTACTATAGGTATACTAGATCCAACTGTCGATGGCGAAAGTATGTGTAATTGAAGAATACGAATCAAACCATAAATACAAATCTTCTTCTATATTATAAATTTGAATGTTTGTATGCATGTGTTGAATGCGCTCCTAAACCGCTCATCCGATTGCGATGAAACTTTGGTGAACTGTCGAGAGTATACCAGGGATGGTTTCTGGATCAAAAAATTTTAACTTCTTCTTCTTCTTCATTGAGTTTTAGGTCATTTTACCTATGAAGGCGGACTATCCTGGGAACCGTTCATCCGATTGCAATTAAACTTTGGTGAATTGTCGAGCGTATGCCCGGGATGGTTTCTGAATTTAAAAAAATTTTCTTCTTCTTCTTCTTCATCGGGTATCAGGTCATTTTATCTATGAAGGTGGACTATCCTGAAAACCGTTCATCCGATTGCAATGAAACTTTGGTGAATTGTCGAGCGTATGACCGGGATGGTTTCTGGATTAAAACAATTTCTTCTTCTTCTTCTTAATCGGGTATCAGGTCATTTTACCTATGAAGGTGGACTATCCTGAGAACCGTTCATCCGATTACAATGAAACTTTGGTGAATTGTCGAGCATATGACCGGGATGGTTTCTGGATTAAAATTTTTTTCTTCTTCTTCTTCTTCTTTATCGGGTATAAGGTCATTTTAACTATGAAGGTAAAATGACCTTATACTCTGGGAGAAGAAGCTCCAACTGTCCTTTCATCTCTTCGCAGGTCTTCCAGGACAGTTTCTGGATTTAAACTTTTTTCTTCTTCTTCTTCTTTATCGTGTATTTGGTCATTTCACCTATGAAGGTGGAGTTTCCTGGGAGAATAAGATGCAACTGTCCTACCATCCCTTCACAGGTCTTCCAGAACGGTTTCTGGATTCAACCTTTTTTCTTCTTCTTCTTCTTCTTTATCGTGTATTTGTTCATTTTACCTATGAAGTTGGAGAATCCTGGAAAAAGAAGGTCCAACTGTCCTTTCATTTCCTCGTAGGTCTTCCCAGTATTGTGTCGGGAATTAAACTTTTTCTTCACCTACTTAAGGGACGAGAGGTAATGAAGGGAACGGAGGTACCGGCAGGCCTGACGGGACGGCAGTAACTGAAGGGACTGGAGTAACTGAAGGGACGGGAGTAACTGAAGGGACGGGAGTAACTGAAGGTACGGGAGTAACTGAAGGTACGGGAGTAACTGAAGGTACGGGAGTAACTGAAGGGACGGGAGTAACTGAAGGGACGGGAGTAACTGATGGGACGGGAGTAACTGAAGGGACGGGAGTAACTGAAGGGACGGGAGTAACTGAAGGGACGGGAGTAACTGAATGGACGGGAGTAACTGAATGGACGGGAGTAACTGAAGGGACGGGAGTAACATAAGGGACAGGAGTAACAGAAGGGACGGGAGTAACTGAAGGGACGGGAGTAACACAAGGGACGGGAGTAACTGAAGGGACGGGAATAACTGAAGGGACGGGATTAACTGAAGGGACGGGAGTAACTGAAGGGACGGGAGTAACTGAAGGGACGGGAGTAACTGAAGGGACGGGAGTAACTGAAGGGACGGGAGTAACTGAAGGGACGGGAGTAACTGAAGGGACGGGAGTAACTGAAGGGACGGGAGTAACTGAGGGAGGTACTGAAGGGACGGGAGGTACTGAAGGGACGGAAGGTACTGAAGGGACGGTGCTACGTCTCATGCATGTTCTTCTATTGTTCAGACTTCTAACATTTCCTTCTTTCAGAATATCGTTCACATGGTCGTGCCATCCTTTTCTTGGGCGCCCCCGACCTCTTTTTCCATTCCTGTCAGCCTTATATATTTTTTTCGTCAAGCGTTCTTCATTCATTCTTTCCACGTGACCAAACCATCTAAGTGTGTTAACTTTCATTCTAGTTACTACATCTTTCTTCATCTTACATTCTTTCCTAGTGACCTCATTTCTAACTCTATCATACATCGTTCTATTACAAATTCTTCTTAACGATCTCATTTCCACTGCATTTATTCTACTTTCATGCGACTTCTGCCATGTCCAGGTTTCACTTGCATACATCAAGGTTGGCACTACAATTGCGTTATGAATGGCAACTTTAGCTTCCTTTGATACGTTACGATCATTCATAACTGGTTTAAGTGCTCCATTCACTCTGTTTCCTGCCATAACTCTTCTTTCAATATCCTCATCAGGCCGTCCATTCCGTTGGAACATGCTTCCCAGATAAACATATTCGTCGACTTGTTCAAGCCATTCATTCTCTACTTTTATTTGACACGATGTTCTGCTTTCACACTTTTCAAAGACCATTACCTTTGATTTGCTAGCATTCATCCTCAGTCCGTACTCTATGCATCCTTCATATACCATGCTTACTAGATACTGTAACTCTTCCACGCTTTCTGCTAACAGGACTTTATCGTCTGCATACATCAAATCACGCACTGTTACAGTACTCAGTTTCAGACCCTTATTTTCATCCCTAAGGGCTCTTATGCAGAAATCAATGTACAGATTAAAGAGCCATGGTGACAACACGCACCCCTGTCTTACGCCACTATTAATAGAGAACCACGACGTTACTGTGTCGTTGACACGAACACATGCCTCGCTATTCTCATACAATGACGCGATTGCGCGTATCAGCTTGCTCTTCACTCCGTACACTGACAATATATCCCATAGTTTTTCTCTGTTGACTTTATCATAGGCCTTTTCAAGGTCTATAAAAGCACAAAAAAGCTTCTGGTTTTTATCCAGGACCTTTTCTGTAACCATACGCAGAGAAAAAATTTGGTCTATACATCCTCTGCCGCCCACAAACGCTCCTTGGACATCCCATATATTGCTTTCTGTAACCTTTCGTACTCTTTGATCCAAAATTCTTGCATACATCTTACCAACTGAGCTTAGCAAACTTTTGGCTCTATAGTTTTTGCAGTCAAGCTTCGATCCTTTACCTTTGTACAAGGGGACCACGACTGCATTTCTCCAGTCTGAAGGAGTGCGTCCTGCTTCCCAACATTTGTTGAAAAGAGAGTGACACCACTCCAACATCTGATCGCCGCCATACTTTATAAGTTCAGCTGATACACTGTCATACCCAGCAGCTTTTCCCGCTTTCGCGTGTTTAACTGCTTCAAACACTTCGTCTTTCGTAATTTCATCTTTTTCATCTTCGTATACTTGCCATGCTCTCTGATTCATGTCAACACTCAAACCGCAATCATACAGCTCCTTGAAGTATTCTTTCCATCGTTCTTTTACGCCATCTTCATCCATAATTAATTTTCCATCTTTATCATTTATACCTTGCGATACTTTGACACTTCCATTTTTTCTTTTCGCCACGCCTTTCCAGAACATTTTCATGTTACCAGGAAAGTCATTGGCTATTTTCAGGCTTTCTTTCTCTTTCAGAAAATCTTTTTCTCTTTTTACAATATCTTTTACCATTTTTTTACATTCTTTATACTTCTCTTTTGCTCTTTCTTCACTGTTAGATCCTTTCGCAGCTATTAATGCCATCCATGCTTTTTTCTTCTCACCCACAACAAATTTTACTCTCTCATTCCACCATGCGTCGCCTTTCTTTCCGCCTCTTTTAGCAACACCACAAACTCTCTCTGCAGTCTTACATACGGTCTCTTTCAAGGTCGTCCATGCTTCTTCGATGATTCCTTTACTGTCTATAGCTAAAAGAAGTTTGCTTCCGATATCTTTCACATATTGTTTTCTTACATTCTCATCTTGCAGCCTTTCCACTTTGGTTCGCTTCGGTGGATCACTACGGTGGGTTTTTGAGCGCCACTGTCGCTTTCCTCAGTGCGGCGTCCACACATACATAATCAATTATCGACCTTTCGTTCCCTCTTTGCCATGTATACTGGTGAACTCTTTTGTGGCTGAATACAGTATTCGCCACAAATAGATTTCCTTCCGTACAGACTTCCAGAAGTCTCTTACCATTTTCATTCACTCTACTATCACCGTGGGGACCAAGGACAGACTCAAAATCTTTCCGACGGACGCCCACCCACCCATTAAGATCTCCAGCCAGAATCACTCTTTCATTATCTTTTTTCATGTTCATTATTTCAGTCAGCCTGTTCCAGAATTCATCCTTTTCACTTTCGCTATCGGAGTTCACAGGTGCGTATCCTATAATTAGAAATACGCTTGTAATTCCAATCTTCAGCCTTACCCACATCAGTCTAGACCATTCAAGCTTGTACTCTTTCATACATGTCCCCATTCGTTTCGCTAGAATCAGCCCGACTCCCTTGCATGCAAAATCGTCACTCTTCACACCCGACCAAAGCTCTATCATACCATCGTTTCGTACGTTCATCCCTTTACCTTTCTTTTTTGTTTCACTTACACACATAATATCAATCTCTTTCTCTTTCATCACGTCACACATTTCGTTCATCTTTCTATCCATTCCACCTCTAATATTCCACACTCCTATTCTGCATTCTGTTCTCCTCTTTTTGCCTACCCCCTGGACCGTTACATGACGAGTGGCAGGCTGCATCGATGTATCCCGAAGGAATCCAGGGGGTTTTGTTGCTTACATACTAAGTATACATTACACTAAAACACTAAAAAAAAATACTTAAAATTAGCAAGAATGTCCTTTTTGTTACAAGCATTTCTACAAATATCCTGACCCACTATGGTGACGAATTTGCTGTGGCGGATGTCGTCCTAGTTGTAGTTCACAAAAACGGTCGCTTACGCGTACAATGTGCCGCATCACAGAATTGCTCAAATGACGGAGTAAATGAAGTGTGTGGGCCAAGAATCGTACAGGTTGACGGTCTCGACGACTGTGTACAGTGTGAGAAGAGAAGAATGTCGGTCAAAAGGTCGTACGAGGATGACGGTCTCCACTGTGTATAGTGCGGCGAACGATGATCTCACGTCCAGCACGTCCAGAAACAAACATATGGCTAAATTATATGGCACGTTTCTAGGAGCACAGTATGCACGCATAACAACACGTGGGTGACATACTATAGAACACGTGGTCAAAGAGTAGGTAGAATTATACCCTTTTGTAAAAGTCTACTTTACGGCGCTTCTAGGAGCACAATATGCACGGATATATACACTTGGGTGACACACTAGAGACACGTGGTCAATAGGTAAGTCTAAAGTTAGGTATAATTAAACACTAAAAACTACTTTACGGCACTAGCAAACAAACAGTTACGGAGCGGCGCGCAAACGCGTGCGCGCGCGGCGATTGACGGGACGAGACGGGTGTTCACTAGTTAATAATAAATGTCGATGGGAGTTCAGTTGCTCCCGAAACTAGTCGCGTTAGACTCAACTCAAGTGGTTATAGCAATTTAATATTATAATAAAATTAATAATAAATATTTTATGATATTTTGTTTTCTATATAAAACATGTAGGTATATATATGTCAGGATGGGATAGTATGGAGGTCAGTCTGTTATTCCTAACCAGAATATGAAAACAGCATGATGTATGATTGTAGATTAAATAGGCATCAAACTATTGATTGAGATGTTGTGTAGTGTTTACTGCCTTACAAATTGTATGAAACGATGTCATTAAATTCAATTTTAATCAAAATAGTTAAAAAAACGTTTGTAATATACTACTACAATAATTCCCTTTGATTAGTTATTTTTTATTTGGCATGAAAAAAATATCTTTTGTGTCATTTGCCATTAAATAGTACCTATATGTAGGGGCTAGCAATTTTGATCGACAACTTGATGAAATTGTGACATAGATAATTGAAAATATTCAATATTCACAAAAAAAACATAGTACCATAGATAATTCTAGGATACAAAATATATTTTCACTGATTAACTAACAGGAGACATTAAAATGTTCATGTACACAATTGTGTACAAAATGACTCAAAGGGTTAATATTTTTAAAGCAAATTAAATTATCTAGTGTTTCGATTTTTTTAGAGATTTTTTAAAACTATGGAAATATAGACTGTTAAACACATAAATTTACTCCAAAAAATGTTTTTCTTAATAATAAATGTTTGAGAAAAATTCTGGAAATTTTTTGAAATAAAAAAATAAGATTTTGTATTTGCCTATAGGTATGTATACCAATTTACAGGGTTTGTATATGGTTTTTGAGATATATGGAAAAATAACGTAAAAATTCAAAAGTTGATAACCCCTGACTTAAACAAAAATTCAAAAATTTAGCTATAAAAGTTTTATAGGCCTGTTACTATAGATATGTTCTAAATTTTCGGCTCTGTGAATTGAGCGGATCAAAAGTTATAAGGGGGGAGGGCACAGACACACACACAGACACACAATAAACACACAAAATGATCTACTTCAAATTCTGAATTCATCCGTATTTGTATACAGAACATATATGCTACGAAGCCTCTAAGTTGGTGTTTTTGGCATGCAAAAAGCCCATTACACCATACAAAATGTTCCTTCACACACGCGTCTTGGCTTAATGCTGTCAATTCATTAAGAGAATTAAATTCTCTTGAACGAATCGACACTTGGAAACCAAATATCTTACAATACATATTTATTAATTTGTGTTTAGTTTGATACGTATTCTTCAATAAATTATACATACTAGGCCCTATTCAGATTCGACTAAAAATTTTATATACGGAATTTTAGTATATGAGAAATGTCAAAAAGTTGACTGCATTTATACGGGACTCTATTACGTCACACCGAGCGGATGAAATCCTTTTACACAAGTCGCCCGTTGGTTATAGACGTTTTCGTACTGTGAAATGAATCAGAATTGGACATAATATGTCGTATTCTGAGTCGTCTAAATTTTAGACTAGAGTCTACAATCAGCATTTACCATTCCGCATTCTGTTTCCGGTTGGCTCTCTGATTGGTTGAGATCTGAAACGAATCAGAATTGGACATACTATCCCCAACGATAGTTGGATCTCATGTGTTACATGCAACTAATAACAAAACCGTCGAACGAAAATACCTTACGTATATATTTTCTCATTTATGTTAATTTTCCGGATTGTGAACAAAATTTGTGAAATGGTCATGAATTCTTTATTATTTCATTCGGCGTCATTCCGTCCCTCCCGTTATTCACCTCCCGTCAGAATGTTCCAAGAGAGCGCTGTGTTGACTCTTCAGATCCGTCCCAACCCCGGCCCGGCCAGGCCCCAACTCCTCGGCCCTACTCCGGCTTAATAATTAAAAGATATTTATTTTCAATTAACGCTCCCCGCTCCGTCTTTTGTTCTATTGTTCAAGGCATAAAGATGCCAATGTTGTATATCTATAACTGACGGCTGTCTATTATTATTATTTTTTCTGCATAATTCTTTGATTTAAATCAATTCTTTATGTTTTGAATCAATTCTTTTAGTTTCGAATCAATTCTTTTGGTTTCCAATAAATTCTTTTGGTTTTGAATAACTTATTTTGGTTTTGAATCAATTCTTTTGGTTTCGAATCAATTCTTTATACATAGAATCAATTATTTACGTATTGAATCATTTCAGGGAGGTATGTCTGGACACAGAGGAGATGGACTGACGATATTGTCGAACTGGTGGGACATGGGTGGAAGCAGAGCGCCCAGGATAGAGAGAAGTGGAAAACCTAGGAAGAGGCCTTTATCCAGCAGTGGTGTGGAAGGGGCTGAAGAAGAAGAAGAATGTCTGGTCGAACGGAGGAATCAAAACCTTCATGATAACCCAAATCGTGGACATAATTATCTTATGGAGTTATGTAATATCTTAGTATATTATTTGGGTTATCACGAGGGTTTTGACTCCACCGATTGACCCGGGGGAGGTAAGTACCGTCAAACGATGGAATGAAAACCCTCATGTTTACCCATATCATGGATATAATTATCTTATTCGGTTCTCCATAGCATAATTATATCCATGATATGGGTTATCGTGAGGGTTTTGATTCCACCGCTTGACCATACTTGCCCCCTGAATAGTTTCATTGCTAGCGATATGTTTGTATCGTGAGGAAAATGCTATTCAAAAAAAGTATCTTTAGGTAGTAAATTTTATTTTTAAAAACTTTTAAAAAACACAAATCACTATGTTTATGTACACCAATTTTTGAGTTATTTTTAAAAGTCTACCGGTTTCGAAGCAACTGCTTCCTCCTCAGGACTGATTATAACTTATTTATTATTTTTTATATACTACTTTTTATGCCTGTCCTGCCTTTTTATACATGGTGCTTATATTTCGGTGTTATCATATCCTATCGTTCACCGGCATTCACATATGTGCGAATTGAAGTCTCAATCAACGCATAGCCTCTGACATTGAAGTCTCAATCAACGCATAGCCTCTGACAATAGTAAGTATTGCGAAAAATATATCTTCTTCAAACTTTCGATAAATAGGTATACAGTCCACCTTCTTCGTTTAGCCCGTGTTGCAATTGGCAATTTCGGCGCTAACAAATATAGGTACTAGAAACATGTATGTATTGATGTCATCAGTATCAGAAGCAATACACTCGTCCTAACTTTATCATTATAATAAAATAGGGATTGCTCAGACAATTGTTAAGTTTAACTATAGTCTTCACCACTACCATTGTTTAATACTCTGTTTGCAGATACTGACCAATCAAAAAAAAAACTGTAAGTTCAACCCTCTACCTATATAGTATATAACCCAACAGAAACCCCACGCCGTCTTAGTCTTGAAGATGTCCTAACAAGGTGAAAAGTCTATCGACCAATTAAAAATATATATAGAATTTAAAACATAATGTTATTTTTAATTTAAATTTATAAAAATCATTTCAAGAATAGTCTAAGAGAGTGAGTCGATGAATTCAAGTGAATGGCAATCAGTTCTCTCTGCGTATCTTTTATGTGTTTATTTCATTTACTTTTTTAAGAGAAAAAACAATTACACATCACATATACACATTTTTGTTTTAAAAATAATATATTTGAGTATGTGTGCAATCACAATATTTCCCATAGAGAAGTTACATACAATGTAAACATAGACGTGCTTAGAGATAAAGGTAGAGATAAAAGTAATAAAATATAAAAATATGTGCAATCACAATATTTCCCATAGAGAAGTTACATACAATGTAAACATAGACGTGCTTAGAGATAAAGGTAGAGATAAAAGTAATAAAATATAAAAATATGTGCAATCACAATATTTCCCATAGAGAAGTTACATACAATGTAAACATAGACGTGCTTAGAGATAAAGGTAGAGATAAAAGTAATAAAATATAAAAATATGTGCAATCACAATATTTCCCATAGAGAAGTTACATACAATGTAAACATAGACGTGCTTAGAGATAAAGGTAGAGATAAAAGTAATAAAATATAAAAATATGTGCAATCACAATATTTCCCATAGAGAAGTTACATACAATGTAAACATAGACGTGCTTAGAGATAAAGGTAGAGATAAAAGTAATAAAATATAAAAATATGTGCAATCACAATATTTCCCATAGAGAAGTTACATACAATGTAAACATAGACGTGCTTAGAGATTAAGATAGAGATAAAAGTAATAAAATATAAAAATAGGTGCAATCACAATATTTCCCATAGAGAAGTTACATACAATATAAACATAGACGTTCACATAGCACTCTTTACAGGGTGAATTGCCTTAAACAAAAAAAAAAAAAAACATAGACGTGCTTAGAGATTAAGATAGAGATAAAAGTAATAAAATATAAAAATATGTGCAATCACAATATTTCCCATAGAGAAGTTACATACAATGTAAACATAGACGTGCTTAGAGATTAAGATAGAGATAAAAGTAATAAAATATAAAAATATGTGCAATCACAATATTTCCCATAGAGAAGTTACATACAATGTAAACATAGACGTGCTTAGAGATAAAGGTAGAGATAAAAGTAATAAAATATAAAAATATGTGCAATCACAATATTTCCCATAGAGAAGTTACATACAATGTAAACATAGACGTGCTTAGAGATAAAGGTAGAGATAAAAGTAATAAAATATAAAAATATGTGCAATCACAATATTTCCCATAGAGAAGTTACATACAATGTAAACATAGACGTGCTTAGAGATAAAGGTAGAGATAAAAGTAATAAAATATAAAAATATGTGCAGTCACAATATTTCCCATAGAGAAGTTACATACAATGTAAACATAGACGTGCTTAGAGATTAAGATAGAGATAAAAGTAATAAAATATAAAAATATGTGCAATCACAATATTTCCCATAGAGAATTTACATACAATGTAAACATAGACGTGCTTAGAGATTAAGATAGAGATAAAAGTAATAAAATATAAAAATATGTGCAATCACAATATTTCCCATAGAGAAGTTACATACAATGTAAACATAGACGTGCTTAGAGATTAAGATAGAGATAAAAGTAATAAAATATAAAAAAATGTGCAATCACAATATTTCCCATAGAGAAGTTACATACAATGTAAACATATACGTGCTTAGAGATAAAGGTAGAGATAAAAGTAATAAAATATAAAAATATGTGCAATCACAATATTTCCCATAGAGAAGTTACATACAATGTAAACATAGACGTGCTTAGAGATAAAGGTAGAGATAAAAGTAATAAAATATAAAAATATGTGCAATCACAATATTTCCCATAGAGAAGTTACATACAATGTAAACATAGACGTGCTTAGAGATAAAGGTAGAGATAAAAGTAATAAAATATAAAAATATGTGCAATCACAATATTTCCCATAGAGAAGTTACATACAATGTAAACATAGACGTGCTTAGAGATAAAGGTAGAGATAAAAGTAATAAAATATAAAAATATGTGCAATCACAATATTTCCCATAGAGAAGTTACATACAATGTAAACATAGACGTGCTTAGAGATAAAGGTAGAGATAAAAGTAATAAAATATAAAAATATGTGCAATCACAATATTTCCCATAGAGAAGTTACATACAATGTAAACATAGACGTGCTTAGAGATAAAGGTAGAGATAAAAGTAATAAAATATAAAAATATGTGCAATCACAATATTTCCCATAGAGAAGTTACATACAATGTAAACATAGACGTGCTTAGAGATAAAGGTAGAGATAAAAGTAATAAAATATAAAAATATGTGCAATCACAATATTTCCCATAGAGAAGTTACATACAATGTAAACATAGACGTGCTTAGAGATAAAGGTAGAGATAAAAGTAATAAAATATAAAAATATGTGCAATCACAATATTTCCCATAGAGAAGTTACATACAATGTAAACATAGACGTGCTTAGAGATAAAGGTAGAGATAAAAGTAATAAAATATAAAAATATGTGCAATCACAATATTTCCCATAGAGAAGTTACATACAATGTAAACATAGACGTGCTTAGAGATAAAGGTAGAGATAAAAGTAATAAAATATAAAAATATGTGCAATCACAATATTTCCCATAGAGAAGTTACATACAATGTAAACATAGACGTGCTTAGAGATAAAGGTAGAGATAAAAGTAATAAAATATAAAAATATGTGCAATCACAATATTTCCCATAGAGAAGTTACATACAATGTAAACATAGACGTGCTTAGAGATAAAGGTAGAGATAAAAGTAATAAAATATAAAAATATGTGCAATCACAATATTTCCCATAGAGAAGTTACATACAATGTAAACATAGACGTGCTTAGAGATAAAGGTAGAGATAAAAGTAATAAAATATAAAAATATGTGCAATCACAATATTTCCCATAGAGAAGTTACATACAATGTAAACATAGACGTGCTTAGAGATAAAGGTAGAGATAAAAGTAATAAAATATAAAAATATGTGCAATCACAATATTTCCCATAGAGAAGTTACATACAATGTAAACATAGACGTGCTTAGAGATAAAGGTAGAGATAAAAGTAATAAAATATAAAAATATGTGCAATCACAATATTTCCCATAGAGAAGTTACATACAATGTAAACATAGACGTGCTTAGAGATAAAGGTAGAGATAAAAGTAATAAAATATAAAAATATGTGCAATCACAATATTTCCCATAGAGAAGTTACATACAATGTAAACATAGACGTGCTTAGAGATAAAGGTAGAGATAAAAGTAATAAAATATAAAAATATGTGCAATCACAATATTTCCCATAGAGAAGTTACATACAATGTAAACATAGACGTGCTTAGAGATAAAGGTAGAGATAAAAGTAATAAAATATAAAAATATGTGCAATCACAATATTTCCCATAGAGAAGTTACATACAATGTAAACATAGACGTGCTTAGAGATAAAGGTAGAGATAAAAGTAATAAAATATAAAAATATGTGCAATCACAATATTTCCCATAGAGAAGTTACATACAATGTAAACATAGACGTGCTTAGAGATTAAGATAGAGATAAAAGTAATAAAATATAAAAATAGGTGCAATCACAATATTTCCCATAGAGAAGTTACATACAATATAAACATAGACGTTCACATAGCACTCTTTACAGGGTGAATTGCCTTAAACAAAAAAAAAAAAAAACATAGACGTGCTTAGAGATTAAGATAGAGATAAAAGTAATAAAATATAAAAATATGTGCAATCACAATATTTCCCATAGAGAAGTTACATACAATGTAAACATAGACGTGCTTAGAGATTAAGATAGAGATAAAAGTAATAAAATATAAAAATATGTGCAATCACAATATTTCCCATAGAGAAGTTACATACAATGTAAACATAGACGTGCTTAGAGATAAAGGTAGAGATAAAAGTAATAAAATATAAAAATATGTGCAATCACAATATTTCCCATAGAGAAGTTACATACAATGTAAACATAGACGTGCTTAGAGATAAAGGTAGAGATAAAAGTAATAAAATATAAAAATATGTGCAATCACAATATTTCCCATAGAGAAGTTACATACAATGTAAACATAGACGTGCTTAGAGATAAAGGTAGAGATAAAAGTAATAAAATATAAAAATATGTGCAGTCACAATATTTCCCATAGAGAAGTTACATACAATGTAAACATAGACGTGCTTAGAGATTAAGATAGAGATAAAAGTAATAAAATATAAAAATATGTGCAATCACAATATTTCCCATAGAGAAGTTACATACAATGTAAACATAGACGTGCTTAGAGATTAAGATAGAGATAAAAGTAATAAAATATAAAAAAATGTGCAATCACAATATTTCCCATAGAGAAGTTACATACAATGTAAACATATACGTGCTTAGAGATAAAGGTAGAGATAAAAGTAATAAAATATAAAAATATGTGCAATCACAATATTTCCCATAGAGAAGTTACATACAATGTAAACATAGACGTGCTTAGAGATTAAGATAGAGATAAAAGTAATAAAATATAAAAATAGGTGCAATCACAATATTTCCCATAGAGAAGTTACATACAATATAAACATAGACGTGCTTAGAGATTAAGATAGAGATAAAAGTAATAAAATATAAAAATATGTGCAATCACAATATTTCCCATAGAGAAGTTACATACAATGTAAACATAGACGTGCTTAGAGATTAAGATAGAGATAAAAGTAATAAAATATAAAAATATGTGCAATCACAATATTTCCCATAGAGAAGTTACATACAATGTAAACATAGACGTGCTTAGAGATTAAGATAGAGATAAAAGTAATAAAATATAAAAATATGTGCAATCACAATATTTCCCATAGAGAAGTTACATACAATGTAAACATAGACGTGCTTAGAGATTAAGATAGAGATAAAAGTAATAAATCAATACTTATTGAAAAAACATATTATGAAGTATTAAGTATGATGGTATATATGTAAGATTTATATGTGCAATCACAATATTTCCCATAGAGAAGTTACATACAATGTAAACATAGACGTGCTTAGAGATAAAGGTAGAGATAAAAGTAATAAAATATAAAAATATGTGCAATCACAATATTTCCCATAGAGAAGTTACATACAATGTAAACATAGACGTGCTTAGAGATTAAGATAGAGATAAAAGTAATAAAATATAAAAATATGTGCAATCACAATATTTCCCATAGAGAATTTACATACAATGTAAACATAGACGTGCTTAGAGATTAAGATAGAGATAAAAGTAATAAAATATAAAAATATGTGCAATCACAATATTTCCCATAGAGAAGTTACATACAATGTAAACATAGACGTGCTTAGAGATTAAGATAGAGATAAAAGTAATAAATCAATACTTATTGAAAAAACATATTATGAAGTATTAAGTATGATGGTATATATGTAAGATTTATATGTGCAATCACAATATTTCCCATAGAGAAGTTACATACAATGTAAACATAGACGTGCTTAGAGATAAAGGTAGAGATAAAAGTAATAAAATATAAAAATATGTGCAATCACAATATTTCCCATAGAGAAGTTACATACAATGTAAACATAGACGTGCTTAGAGATTAAGATAGAGATAAAAGTAATAAAATATAAAAATATGTGCAATCACAATATTTCCCATAGAGAATTTACATACAATGTAAACATAGACGTGCTTAGAGATTAAGATAGAGATAAAAGTAATAAAATATAAAAATATGTGCAATCACAATATTTCCCATAGAGAAGTTACATACAATGTAAACATAGACGTGCTTAGAGATTAAGATAGAGATAAAAGTAATAAATCAATACTTATTGAAAAAACATATTATGAAGTATTAAGTATGATGGTATATATGTAAGATTTATATGTGCAATCACAATATTTCCCATAGAGAAGTTACATACAATGTAAACATAAACGTGCTTGGAGATTAAGATAGAGATACCTATAAGTAATAAAACATAAAAAAATCAATCCTTATTGAAAAAACATATTATTATGAAGTAAAGTTTGGAATACTTATTATTTTTTTTATTATTTTATTAATAATGCATATAAAAAAGTACATTTTTTTTATCAGCGCCTGCCTCACTAGGATTCCATCCCGTGATGAAGAGGGCACTTTACAAAAAAATAATAGTAAAACTTCAAAAGAAAAATAAATAATAATAAAAATAAAAAAAATATAAAAATATATGAACAAAAAATAACCTAATAATAAACAATAATAAAAAGATAATACAAAAATAATAATGCAATATAACTTATACATCACTGACTGCATTATATAACAATAATATAAGAACAATACTATAATTATAATAAAAAAAAATATAATAATACACTAACAATAAATAACTGGCATTATTCCAAAATCGTTAATCCGTAATTTAGAAATTATAGATTTATCGAAAAATTTAATAATAAAAATGCAAAAAACGGTAATTATGAATACATGTAGAATCGTTAAAGATTTTTTAAACGTTAATATTCGGGAATCAGTAGGGTTGTTAGGTAGTATAGAGACCTCCTCAGAGCCTAATCCTTTGATATGTTAAGTATCTGGATGGGTGAACTATTCCCAATTGAAAGCTTGATGATGCGTTTGTTGCATTTTATTTTGCTCTTTTAAATAAATTACAATTTACGCATTGATCTGCTAATTCTTTTGAGGAAGTGTATAATGGTAATAATAATAATTGAGTGTTATTATTTGTAGTGCTTAATTGTTATTAATATCATTAGTAAATCGGCCAGCGCCGTTTAAACAATACACTTATGTAATTTAAAAATGACAGCAATAACAACAATAAAAGAGATAAGTTCAAACAACAACCATGGTCCACAGTATACATACAAATTATGTAGGTACATGAAAACATTATAATGATGATGTGAGGTAGAGAGCTGTCGATATCAATTTTGTTACAGAGCATCCACATTGTTTTTTTAACAGATTTTTAATTATCTCAATAGAGACGAAGTTGGAATATTTATTGTAGGAGAACCGGGAAATCAAGGCACCTACAGGGCTTATGACCTGTCATCAGCTGGTTTACTTGATCACTTTATGCGCTTGCGCAACGTTCACCAATTATGCCTTTTTAATGAGATCCCTATCAATTCAATTTTGAAAGTTCTATATATTGTAATACTGAAATTCTTTTCGTTTGAAAATAAGGAATTTTTACTACAGCCATCTATGGGTGAAATTATGAACAACAATCTTATTATTTTTATTTATTTTTTACAGTATTACAATATATAGAACTTTCAAAATTGAATTGATAGGGATCTCATTAAAAGGCATAATTGGTGAACGTTGCGGAAGCGCATAAAGTGATCACGTAAACCAGCCGATGACAGGTCGTAAGCCCTGTAGGTGCCTTGATTTCCCGGTTCTCCTACAATAAATATTCCAACTCCGTCTCTATTGAGATAATTAAAAATCTGTTAAAAAAATATCTTTGACTCCCGACAGGAAAAAAATCCAATGTTTGCGCATATGCAATAATAAAAATATTCGATCCACATTGTTATTTTTTTTTTGAATAATTTATATGTATTGATGTTCTTAAGAATGAAACTTAAGAATGACATCACTCATATAACCCTACTTCCTCAACAGTGAATTCCAGCCACACCCAGGTCCTAAGAGGTTGTATCAGTGATCTTTTTTAGAATTTCCCTTTGAATATAGATTCAGATGCAATAAAAATGTCAAAATGGTCATTGAATTGGTCATTAAAGTTTGTACATATTCTACAAAGCGGTACCTTAATAATATAAAATTGACGTGACGGTATGTGTGAATGTAGGTATGTATTTCCATCTTAACATTTTACATTAGATAATTTGAAATTCTTACAAAAGACACATTTTCTATATTCGATTTTCCCTACCTTTCGTAACACAAAAATAAAACACCCACGACCCTCGCTGTTTTCACTGATTGAAAAGGTTGGCCCTCTGACAATATCGTATAGAGTGATATTGATTACAATATGGGAGTCTTGTACGACGGTGTGTGAGCGAGCTGCCGTACGAAGGTTTCGCTCCCGAGGGACGTATGGATTTTGAATCAGGTAACAGCACCATAAAAATGGGTTCAGTTTTGCGTTTAAAATTTGGGATAATGTTTCGAGATACGTATCCCCATGACCAATCAGCGTCTCTGCTGAGAAAAGGTCCCTTATTTTTGTAAGTCAGCTGTGTAGGTTGGTGGGTGTATCATCTATTCCCCGTTCATTGTTTCGTGTTACAATGTGTTTCAGTGGAATCGTATAATCATATGCTGATCCGGCGAAAATATCAAGGTGTAAAAATCTCACAAAGAAAATCAAAAGAGAAATACTCAAATTTATTTTGTTTTGAGAATTTGAGTTTAGCTTATTCAGAGAAACAGCTTTTTTATATCTAAATATTAATATGCTTTTACACCACTATTGCGGTCGTCGGTTTGGTCCTGAAAAGAACCTTTTCGTACCGTTTTGGTCGAGAGGTATTTCGACGTTCGACTCCCAGCTCAGGAAATTTAGCGGCACCCTACAGAATATCCATGAGGCAAGACCGGAGGCGATGGAATGGTTGACAGAACTTGATCCAAGGCTGTAAATCTCAGACACTGCCTATATGGGTTGTGGCAGAACACATAGAAATTTCTTTCGAGCGCGCGCCTTGCGACGGCAAGTATATTTGTTTGTCACTAGGCCGAGTTCATCGCCCGCGATGTCAAACGAGTAACAATAATCCTCAACTGGGTATGACAGTTCAATGAAATGGTCTAGAAAGTTCGAGGACGTTGAACTTGCTACCCCCGGCGCAGCACTATTTAAGGGAGTGTGCACTGTACACCTGTACACGTCGTCAATTCATTTCGTCATTTCACGCCACCGTTAAGAAAACTGTTAATTGTGATTAATATAATCATTGTAAGTTTGGACCATTCTTTCTTCTTCTTTCTAAATCACTGTCCTTGTGTTTTTATTTCAAATCATATCAAATCACATTGATTTGATATTAAACTGTTAACCACTTGGTTAACTAACCCACTTTATTGGAATATTGCAAACTTTCTTTTTTGGTAACCCCTCTGGTTACCAATTATCTTTATTAGTAACCCCTCTGGTTGAAGAGGATACAAGTACCAGAGCCACACGAAAAGTTAAGTAAGTAATATGCTTTTCAAAATGACTCATATGAAACAAAGCGAATAAATTGATTTAAGTCGATATTATTTACAACGCGGTAATATATATGTTTAACCGTAGATATAAAGAATGCGTTGATTTTACTGAATATATAATGCGGTGACTTCTAAATATGTTTTACTGTATAAAGAATGCAGTGACATCTATGTTTTACTGAATATATAATGCGGTGACATCTAAATATGTTTTACTGTATAAAGAATGCAGTGACATCTATGTTTTACTGAATATATAATGCGGTGACATCTACATATGTTTTACTGTATAAAGAATGCAGTGACATCTATGTTTTACTGAATATATAATGCGGTGACCTCTAAATATGTTTCACTGTGTAAAGAATGCAGTGACATCTATGTTTTACTGAATATATAATGCGGTGACTTCTAAATATGTTTTACTGTATCAAGAATGCAGTGACATCTATGTTTTACTGAATATATAATGCGGTGACTTCTAAATATGTTTTACTGTATAAAGAATGCAGTGACATCTATGTTTTACTGAATATATAATGCGGTGACTTCTAAATATGTTTTACTGTATAAAGAATGCAGTGACATCTATGTTTTACTGAATATATAATGCGGTGACTTCTAAATATGTTTTACTGTATAAAGAATGCAGTGACATCTATGTTTTACTGAATATATAATGCGGTGACATCTATGCTTTATTGTATATATGTAGAATGCGGTGACATCTACATCTATGTACATATTATGTTTAACTGTATGTATATAAAATAAGGTGATATCTACATATGTTTTATTGTTTAAAGAATGCGGTGACATGTATGCTTTATTGTATAGTGTATATAGAATGCGGTGAAATCTACATATTATGTATTACTGTACAATTTTTTTGTTTATTAATTTATTTATTTATACTTCTTCTTGTACATAATATAAACGAATATAATAGTACACTGGTGGGCTAATTGCCATTAGGCAATTTCTTCCAATCAACCAGATTACAAAAAAAATATAATGCGGTGACATCTACATAATGTTTTAATGAATAAAGAATGGGGTGACATCTACATATAATGTATTACTGTACAATTTTTTTGTTTATTAATTTATTTATTTATACTTCTTCTTGTACATAATATAAACGAATATAATAGTACACTGGTGGGCTAATTGCCATTAGGCAATTTCTTCCAATCAACCAGATTACAAAAAAAATATAATGCGGTGACATCTACATAATGTTTTAATGAATAAAGAATGGGGTGACATCTACATATAATGTTTTACTGTATAATATATAATGCGGTGACATCTACATAATGTTTTAATATTTTAATGATTGGATTAATACAACAGGCAACAATAACATCTCACATAGTTCAGGAATGAGGTTCACCACCCATTCTGAATATAGTGCCTTTTTAGGTGAGACGAGACTTGTGTGTGGGTACACACAGATATGTTGTGCTCCCTTTTATAAGGCAATGCACACCCGCACACCTTTCGCTGGTTACCCCACATTGTGGGATATGCCGTGATGGTATGAATGAATGATTGGGGTGATATTTAAATATTATGTATGTTTTACTGTATAATATATAATGCGGTGACATCCACATAATATTTTAATGAATAAAGATTGGGGTGACATCTACATATTATGTTTTACTGTATAATATATAATGCGGTGACATCCACATAATCTTTTAATGAATAAAGATTGGGGTGACATCTACAAATTATGTTTTACTGTATAATATATAATGCGGTGACATCCACATAATCTTTTAATGAATTAAGATTGCGGTGACATCTACATATTATGTTTTACTGTATAATATATAATGCGGTGACATCCACATAATCTTTTAATGAATAAAGATTGGGGTGACATCTACATATTATGTTTACTGTTTAATATATAATGCGGTGACATCCAAATAATCTTTTAATGAATAAAGATTGGGGTGACATCTACATATTATGTTTTACTGTATAATATATAATGCGGTGACATCCACATAATCTTTTAATGAATAAAGATTGTGGTGACATCTATATATTATGTTTTACTGTATAATATATAATGCGGTGACATCCACATAATCTTTTAATGAATAAAGACTGGGGTGACATCTACATATTATGTTTTACTGTATAATATATAATGCGGTGACATCCACATAATCTTTTAATGAATAAAGATTGGGGTGACATCTACATATTATGTTTTACTGTATAATATATAATGCGGTGACATCCACATAATCTTTTAATGAATAAAGATTGGGGTGACATCTACATATTATGTTATATTGTATAATATATAATGCGGTGACATCACAATAATCTTTGAATGAATAAAGATTGGGGTGACATCTACATATTATGTTTTACTGTATAATATATAATGCGGTGACATCCACATAATCTTTTAATGAATTAAGATTGGGGTGACATCTACATATTATGTTTTACTGTATAATATATAATGCGGTGACATCCACATAATCTTTTAATGAATAAAGATTGGGGTGACATCTACATATTATGTTTTACTGTATAATATATAATGCGGTGACATCCACATAATCTTTTAATGAATAAAGATTGGGGTGACATCTACATATTATGTTTTACTGTATAATATATAATGAGGTGACATCCACATAATCTTTTAATGAATAAAGATTGGGGTGACATCTACAAATTATGTTTTACTGTATAATATATAATGCAGTGACATCCACATAATCTTTTAATGAATTAAGATTGCGGTGACATCTACATATTATGTTTTACTGTATAATATATAATGCGGTGACATCCACATAATCTTTTAATGAATAAAGATTGGGGTGACATCTACATATTATGTTTACTGTTTAATATATAATGCGGTGACATCCACATAATCTTTTAATGAATAAAGATTGGGGTGACATCTACATATTATGTTTAACTGTATAATATATAATGCGGTGACATCCACATAATCTTTTAATGAATAAAGATTGTAGTGACATCTATATATTATGTTTTACTGTATAATATATAATGCGGTGACATCCACATAATCTTTTAATGAATAAAGACTGGGGTGACATCTACATATTATGTTTTACTGTATAATATATAATGCGGTGACATCCACATAATCTTTTAATGAATAAAGATTGGGGTGACATCTACATATTATGTTTTACTGTATAATATATAATGCGGTGACATCCACATAATCTTTTAATGAATAAAGATTGGGGTGACATCTACATATTATGTTATACTGTATAATATATAATGCGGTGACATCACAATAATCTTTGAATGAATAAAGATTGGGGTGACATCTACATATTATGTTTTACTGTATAATATTTAATGCGGTGACATCCACATAATCTTTTAATGAATTAAAATTGGGGTGACATCTACATATTATGTTTTACTGTATAATATATAATGCGGTGACATCCACATAATCTTTTAATGAATAAAGATTGGGGTGACATCTACATATTATGTTTAACTGTATAATATACATATAATACGGTGACATCCACATAATCTTTAAATGAGTAAAGAATGGGGTGACATCAACGATTCTGAAGAATATAGCCGTGTCGTGGAAGCTGAATCACATTCATTGCCATGAAATATGACACTGAAACTTGATCACTGCTATCGTGGTTTTATTTCGCCGAAATTTTTGTTATGAATAACATAAATTTTACACATTGCCTTAGCTATTCTTCTGTAGTCTTCTGTAAAGAAAAAAAAATGTGCTTATTTTTAAAGGCATTCTAAAAAATATTGTCACAAAAGCATTTTTAATAATGTCATGTTCTGTGTTTTCCATGTCCCACTAAGGTGAGTTGGTATTTAACTGAACGTTGCCATGAAAAAAAAACGGTTGGATTGTGACCAACACTAAACTCTCCACAACAAAGTTGGTGTACAATTATATTTCTTCTTGAAAGTATTGAAATCACCGAATGATTTTTTTGAACCATTACATTATTTCAAGAGAAACTTGGTAGCGTATTATTCCACAATTCATATTTTTATTGACAATAATATCTCAATAGAGACTAAGTTGGGATGTTATAGAAGAACCAGAAACTCAGGCACCTACAGGGCTTATGACCTGTCATTGGCTGGTTTACGTGATCACTTTATGCGCTTGCGAAACGTTCACCAATTATGCCTTTAATGCCAGGTCGTAATAAACTGTGCCACAAGGTCGAAGGAGACCAGGAAGACCAAAGACTCGATAGATTGACAGTGTCGATGCCGATGCTTCAAAGAAACTGGAGAACGAAGGCAACGGACAGACGGGAATGGAGGAGACTCCTGGGTTCAGCTAAGGCGGTCCACCCAGGGCTGTCGAGCTTATGATGAGTACCTACATTTTATGTTTCTATCTATAATAGTACATTTTATGTTTCTATCTATAATAGTACATTTTATGTTTCTATCTATAATAGTACATTTTATGTTTCTATCTATAATAGTACATTTTATGTTTCTATCTATAATAGTACATTTTATGTTTCTATCTATAATAGTACATTTTATGTTTCTATCTATAATAGTACATTTTATGTTTCTAACTATAATAGTACATTTTATGTTTCTATCTATAATAGTACATTTTATGTTTCTATCTATAATAGTACATTTTATGTTTCTATCTATAATAGTACATTTTATGTTTCTATCTATAATAGTACATTTTATGTTTCTATCTATAATAGTACATTTTATGTTTCTATCTATAATAGTACATTTTATGTTTCTATCTATAATAGTACATTTTATGTTTCTATCTGTAATAGTACATTTTATGTTTCTATCTATAATAGTACATTTTATGTTTCTATCTGTAAAAGTACATTTTATGTTTCTATCTATAATAGTACATTTTATGTTTCTATCTATAATAGTACATTTTATGTTTCTATCTATAATAGTACATTTTATGTTTCTATCTGTAATAGTACATTTTATGTTTCTATCTATAATAGTACATTTTATGTTTCTATCTATAATAGTACATTTTATGTTTCTATCTGTAATAGTACATTTTATGTTTCTATCTATAATAGTACATTTTATGTTTCTATCTGTAATAGTACATTTTATGTTTCTATCTATAATAGTACATTTTATGTTTGTATCTGTAATAGTACATTTTATGTTTCTATCTATAATAGTACATTTTATGTTTCTATCTGTAATAGTACATTTTATGTTTCTATCTGTAATAGTACATTTTATGTTTCTATCTATAATAGTACATTTTATGTTTCTATCTATAATAGTACATTTTATGTTTCTATCTGTAATAGTACATTTTATGTTTCTATCTATAATAGTACATTTTATGTTTCTATCTGTAATAGTACATTTTATGTTTCTATCTATAATAGTACATTTTATGTTTCTATCTATAATAGTACATTTTATGTTTCTATCTGTAATAGTACATTTTATGTTTCTATCTATAATAGTACATTTTATGTTTCTATCTACAATAGTACATTTATGTTTATTTTTTCCTAATCTCCAATCCAATGTTTGCGCATATACAATAATAAAAATATTCGATTACTTACACATTGGTACAAGTAGGTAAATAAGACAAAAATGACCTTATAAGTCTGGCGCAATTCAGGGGTGACTTCTATGCGAAAAATGCATTGTCACCTCAGATATAAGAATTGTAGCTTTCATTATTTACAAAAAAAAACAATTCTCTCAATAGATGGCGTTACAACAAAATAAATAAAAAATAGTATAGATGGCTGTAGTAAAAATTCCTTATTTTCAAGCGAAAATAATTTCAGTATTACAATAAATAGAACTTTCAAAATTGAATTGATAGGGATCTCATTAAAAAGGCATAATTGGTGAACGTTGCGCAAGCGCATAAAGTGATCAAGTAAACCAGCTGATGACAGGCCATAAGCCCTGTAGGTGCCTTGATTTTCCGGTTCTCCTACAATTAAATATTCCAACTTCGTCTCTATTGAGATAATTAAAAATCTGTTAAAAAATAAATTAATTAAAATAAGTGCATGATTGGGATGAAAACACATAATACTCCTTAAGAATTTGATGTGGGTCAGTAAAATATAGTTAAAAATTCTGAGAACATAACTCTTTACGATTCCGTAGAAGTGGAGAGTAAAAATAGACTAATTGAAATTTTCTCCGACGATATACGCGGGGGTTAATTCTGCGACGTGTTGTGAAAAATGGTCTTCTTTAGGTTTTTAATTCCCTTCTTGTGCCCTAAGTGAAAATAATTTGTTCTTTACTGCGCAAAAAATTTATGTACCTACCTTCATACATACATTTACCAAGCGTTTCAAATTTACGTACGTAAGCGGAATTTGGATACGCAACCATCTTCTCGTTGTAGTCAAGCAATGTAATTGTAATAACATACGTATCATCACGGCATGATCACACTGTGTGTGATAACCAGCGGTAGGTGTGCGGATGTGCATCACCTTATGATACACCCCCTACAAACCATGGCTCAGTACACCTAAAAGGCACTTTATTTAATATTGATGGTGAACATTATTGCTGAACCACCTGAGATAGTTAGTTTGCTTCTAGTATTTTCGATTAACAGACACCTGAAAACTATGGATTTTTAAATCAAAATCTTCTTCCGTCTCCTCAATCTCTTCCGCCCCCTCAATCCCTTCCGTCCCATCAGTACCCTCAGTCCCCTCAATCCCTTCCATCCCATCAGTCCCCTCAGTCTCTTCCGTCCCCTCAGTCTCTTCCGTCCCCTCAGTCTCTTCCGTCCCCTCAGTCTCTTCCGTCCCCTCAGTCTCATCCGTCCCCTCAGTCTCTTCCGTCCCCTCAGTCTCTTCCGTCCCCTCAGTCTCTTCCGTCCCCTCAGTCTCTTCCGTCCCTTCCGTCCCTTCCGTCCGTTCCGTCCGCTCCGTCCCCTCACGCAATATCCCACAAAGTGGGGTAACCGGTAACAGGTAGGTATGCGGGTGTGCAATACCTTATTTTTATCATGTAGATATGTTATAAATATAAAAAAAATACTTGGTTATATTATAGTTTTATTTTATTTATTAGATTATCGACGCGTTTCGTGCAAGGCACATCGTCAAAATAATTATTATTCTGATATAGATAATCTAATCTAAGGCGATAATCTACTAAATAAAATAGAACTTTTACCAAATATTTTTTATATTTATAACATATCTACGAACAATGGAGTTCTATCAAGAATTGTCGATCGACAAACTAAACTTAGTTATTTTTATCAGGTATTCATAGTCACAAACATAGTGTCCCGTCTATTTTTGATGAGTAGGTACCTGTACCTTCCATTGTCTATTGTGATCTCTGTTTATTTAATTTCAAACCGTTATATTTGGTTGTCATAACTTTTTTCGCGTAAAAATAAATAAACAAACACAAAGTTTCGTAGATTAAATTGTAATAAACCGACATTAACTATAAAAAAGGCGAAAGGGGAGAGACACACACCGCGGACGATAAATTTCATCACCAAGTTAAATTGTTTAATCGATTCGAAAATAATTTGTCCATTTTCAGTGCAGCCGTTGTAATAAATTTTTAAAATTCAGCCCCAACACGCCCACACCTCCCCCCAGAAGTCTGTATCAACATTTTAGTAAACGGGATTTTTATGATAATTTAATTTTGCGAAATTATACCGACGCCAACCACCTCGCTGGGTAGACCGGGACACATTGTGACGCTATATTATTATTATTTTTTTTTTTAAGCGTTGACAAAAAGGCGGCAAATATTCGACGCAAATTTCGGCGAAATTCCCCTTTGTCGGTTTCACTTAATAAAAAAAACAGATAATTCACTAGTCGGGACATATAACACATTTTTTTTTAATTTTTATAATTTTCACTCCACGCTGCGACGGAGTAGTGAAGACTTATCATTTCGAAAATAAAAATCCATCCTCGGCTATCATTTAGTAGACATGTAACTACTAAATGCAATCTGGTCAACAGTAAAGTGACAGCCCGGGGGGCAAGTCTGGTCAAACGGCGAAATCAAAACCATCCATGTGTACCCATATCATGGATATAATTATCTAATGGAGTTTGTAATATCTTCGAATCCGCCTGTTGACATCACTTAAATCTCAAAGTCGCTGACTCCTAGGTCTATAACGCAATATGGGCAAAATTTCAATAGACTGTAAGGAAAATTTTGAGTATCTTTTCCCCAGTAGGTACCATCAAAAGATACGTCTTTGAAGTAAAGAACAATGTATTTAACTATATTCTAATGTGTATTTTTTTCATATGAATTTGTTTTTCTTGAAAAATCAGGTTTCATTTTTTTTATTATTCATAACTAAAAAAAACTTCTCCTTCTTCTTTTGAATAGACCTTCAGGTCTGTTTTTTAAGAGGCCTGCTCTTCCTGCGAGGTGGACCCCCAGCTATCCCTCCATATTTTTGGCGGTCTTCCGCGAGGGCGGGTTCCGTGAGGCTGATTGTGAAGCACGATATGAGGAAGTCTGGTGCTGTCCATCCTTTGGACATGACCATACCAGTCCCTCCTCCGCTGCCTACTCCATCTGATGATATCGTCAACCTCACATAGTTCCCTTATTCTAAAAAAAAACTACAAATATTAAAAAAAAACTACAGTTTTAATTGTGTTGTCTATGTACATGGAGAGCAGTGTCTTTATTGTATTTTAATCACAGCAACGACAATAATAAGAAAGCCTGTGTCATGATGGCTATTTCATTCCCATACATAAAAAAATAACATAAATATAGTATACAGGAATATAAAACAAAAAAAGTAAATCCCATTTTTTACGTAGGTAATTTAAATCTCTGTATGCTCTTCATCACATGCCAGCTTACAAAAACTCATGTTAGTAAGAAAAGTGTATCAATATTCTTGTTCATTAGTTGCGAAGTAATAATATCTATCTTAAAAGTGTAGGTACCGTATTTATATTTTTGTTCATTACTTGCGAAGTATCTATCTTAAATCTGTTTCTATTTGTATTAATTTTGAGATCCGACGGAAGCTGAATAAATGCAGTCGGTGATCTAAAAGCAAATTGATGATGTACCATTGTTGTTCTATGAAAAAAGGTACACAAAAATTGATATTTACTTAAGTAAATAATTTTTTTTAAATAAAAATCTTTAAATAAAAATTTGGTAACAAAAAACTTTGTTTCTTCCACTTCACATTTATATTGGATGGAACGTTTTCGAACTGTACTAGTTCATCTTCAGCATCTGAAATGTGATATTTACTGATTTGCGTTTATTGCGGATTTTTTGTGACCTAAATTTAAATCCATCATGGGAAAAGGAATCCATTGTCATTGATCTTATGTATAATTATTATGAGGCACCGGCTTAGAATTCCATTCTTTTAAATTATTGTTTTCGAGTGTCCCGTAAGAGCCGGGTTATCGAAAATACAACAGGCAACAATAACATCTCACATAGTTCAGCAATGAGGTTCACCACTCATTCTGAATGTAGTGCCTTTTTTGGTGAAACGAGACTGGTGTATGGGTATACATAGATGTGTTGTTCTCCCTTTTATAAGGCAATGCACACCCGCACACCTTTCGCTGGTTACCCCACATTGTGGGATATGCCGTGATGGTATGAATGAATGAACGACATATTTTTTCCAGAATTTTTAAAAAAATATATAGCTATTGCTCTATGACTTATAGTTTACTAATAATATAAGATTAACGCTAAAAATCGAGGTATGCCATTATTTTTCTACAATAATTTATACAGAACATTATCAAAAAGTTATAAATAAATATTTTTATTTATTAATACCCAAATTATCTTTTTTTTTTTCAAAACGATTTGATTAGAAACAATGATAGTATATCAAATTGAAAAATAGGTACGATGGCAGCAGTCACCCCCTTCACGAATTGTGTAATTGTGACTGTTTGTAAACATAAATAAATAAATAAAGTCTATTTTAAAAGTGATAAACGCAATTAAAGCAAATTTTAAATTTGCAAGATAAGGGAATGGTCAGTTCTGAAACCGGTTAAAAAAGTATCAATAAATGTGATGAAAACAAAATTTATAACTCAAAGTAAAAAAATCTACAATTGGTAAGGTTTTCACTTTTTTTTCGAAAAAAATAACACATTTTTAATTTCACAGGTAAGTATCGTATGGGCCAGAGATTCGTGTTGGTCACATCTCACACTTGTATTACGTTATTTTTTCCTCCCATATGGCGAATTCGACCCCGAACAAAAACAAGTCTTTTAATTAAATTTCGAATAATTTTATGTTTATTCGAAAAAAAATGTCTATATATTTTTTCTTTGACAGGGAAAGTATAAATTTTGGATTGCGGCATATGTTAGAAACCTCTTTTTTCAATATTGTAGAAATATTTTTATTTTCAAAATATGTAATTTAAATCACAGAAATTCGATAAAAATTATATCAGCATCTGTAGTTAAAAGTTATGTTGGTTCTAAACAGTGGCGTAGCTAGACATTTTGGACCCTTGTGCAAAGACTAGGTAATTAAAGGGCCCTATTTTTTTTTAGCATATTTGCACATATTTTTTATTAAGTGGGGAGTAATGAATTTGTAATTATAAGGTTATGTTTTTTATTGCAGATTATCAACTAGTATCATGCTGAGATTGTATTCTGAAAGATTCATCACAATGTATATGTGTGTGTGTAGTATGTGCTACGTACTATGTTTATTCTACTTTATCGATTTTAGACTAAAGTACTGATTCGTATATTTTCAAATTTAGCTATTTTTTATATATAATGCTCGCTAAGACTTCATTAGAGTTTGAAGGATATCTGATCAGATCTTCTCAATTTTTATACATGTCAAATATTTCAAAGTGACCCCAAGCTCAGAAAACTTTAAATTTAATATATTTATTTTCGAATAATTGCTAAAAAGACACATCACTTTCATGAAATGGCATTGAGGAATTATCATCATCAAAAGTCTCAATCCTATGGATTGGTTTGCAGAAGAAGTCTACATCTCGCTTTCCACTTCTCTCTATCCTGTGCAGCCCTTTTCAGCTCAACATATGTGGCGCAGTTCATGTCCTCGCACACCTGGGCCAAATATTCCCGTCGGGGGCGCCCCCTGTGGTTTGTCCCCTCAACCATTCCCTCCATTAGGTCATGTAGGAGTCCCTCGTGGCGCAAGATGTGCCCAATCCAGCGAGCACGTCTCTCGGAGATGGTATTGAGTAGGTGTCTGCCTTCTTCAACTTTGTTGAGAACCTCGGCATTCGTGATGTGGTCCCTCCAGGAAATTCTCAGTATTCTTCTGTAACACCACATCTCGAAAGCCTCAAGTCTACTTCTGTCTCTTTCGGTAAGACACCATGTCTCACAGCCATACAACAGTATGCTCCACACATATGTTTTTGTGAGTCTCTTACGGAGCTTCAAGTCTAGGTTGTTTGACTCAAGGATCTGCGACTTCTTGTTGAAAGCCAGCCTTGCCTTTCATAATAAAAAAAAACAAATCAAAAATAATTTAACAAACTCATTTCATCAAATTTTCTATACAAAATTTGAATACACTTTGGAGCGTGTCTTCTTGATATTTTTACACATATTTATTAATTTCACCTGTCTGTCTGTACCTGTTAGACCTCTGAAACATTCAGAATTTGTGTGTTCCCGATTAGAATGCCCCCCCCCCAATACGCAATACAAATAAATCGTCCCTTCAGTGCCTCCCGTCCCTTCAGACCCTTCAGTACCACCCGTCCCTTCAGTACCTCCAGTTCCTTCAGTACCACCCGTCCCTTCAGTACCTCCCGTCCCTTCCCTTCATTACCACCCGTCCCTTCATTACCACCCGTCCCTTCATTACCTCCCGTCCCTTCAGTACCTCCTGTCCCTTTAATACCATCCCTCCCTTCAGGCCCTTCAGTAGGTTAAGAAAAAGTTTAATTCCCGAAAGTATCCAGGAATAATTTGACCATCTTTTTTTTAATATGACCAAATACACGATGAAGAAGAAGAAGAAAAAAGTTTAAATCGAGGAACTGTCCTGGAAGACCTGCAAAGAGATGGAAGGACAGTTGGAGCTTCTTCTCCCAGAGTATTAGGTCATATTATCTTCATAGGTAAAATGACCTAATACCCGATGAAGAAGAAGAAGAAAAAAAAAAATTCAGAAACCATCCCGGTCATATGTTCGACAATTCACCAAAGTTTCATTGTAATCGGATGAACGGTTCCCAGGATAGTCCACCTTCATAGGTAAAATGACCTGATACCCGATTAAGAAGAAGAAGAAGAAAATTTTTTTAATCCAGAAACCATCCCGGTCATACGCTCGACAATTCACCAAAGTTTCATTGCAATCGGATGAACGGTTCTCAGGATAGTCCACCTTCATAGGTAAAATGACCTGATACCCGATGAAGAAGAAGAAGAAAATATTTTAAATTCAGAAATCATCCCGGGCATACGATCGACAATTCACCAAAGTTTAAGTGCAATCGGATGAACGGTTCCCAGGATAGTCCACCTTCATAGGTAAAATGACCTAAAACTCGATGAAGAAGAAGAAGAAGTTAAAATTTTTTGATCCAGAAACCATCCCTGGTATACTCTCGACAGTTCACCAAAGTTTCATCGCAATCGGATGAGCGGTTTAGGAGCGCATTCAACACATACATAGATACATACATAGATACATACATAGATACATACATAGATACATACATAGATACATACAAACATTCAAATTTATAATATAGATATCATGTTTTCATCAAGGAACACAGTTTTCTCTTCATGTATTGCAAGTCAATTTTATAAATGAAATTATTGTGTAAGTACCTACCATTTATATTGTTTCAAAGTAGGTAGGTATACAAATAATATGTATTTTCCTTTAAAATGTTCTTATATTTGAATTTAAACAACTGCGCATGCGCCGTAAATACCATACATCGTTCTATGGTACACAATATATGGTTTGATGTGAAATATTTTTTATTTGATTTAATTTATTCATAACGCACAATATGTATGTATTAATATTATTTTTCTGCAGTCCTTCTCCATATAAACTTTAAGTATGCCAAATCTCAAACTCGTCCGTGCGCCTATTTATCCGGAAATTGTACTTAACGTTTTCGCTTCACGTATAATATGTAGAAGATGACATTCAGTGCGCATTTAAATGTATCCGTCAAAATAATTTCATAATTTTATATACTATTTACACTATTTAAATTTGCATTTGCACTATTATCATTTCGATTTTCACGCGAATATAATAAATTCCTTCTTCTTCGACGCTCACTCTGACCCGTCAATGTTCCATGTCGAGGCATGATGGTGTGGTAAACAGTAAGTAGGTGTGAATATCTGAATGTAAAAAAAACGTGTAATTTTATTTTAAGGAAGCTAATATCTCATTTACACATTAAAGTTCAATTTATACATGATATAATTAGAGAGCCAAAATAAGCATTCCATCAATATATTATTATCAATAAGTAGAAAACAGTCAGGAAGATAAGAGAGTAAAAGGATAAGATAGAGGGATATTAATTGCATATGTATAATGTATTACCTTTAGGTACATGTCTACATCGGTTAAGAATAATGTGTTGTATGCGTGAGATTGCTGCATTCTTCCTGACATTCAACATGAAGTTCAGATTGGCGAACCAAAATTACTGATAAAAATTAGATAAGATTTAAATAATAAAATGTAAAAACTTACCTATACACTTTGTTGAATACCCAAAAATTTTAAATCAGCAAAAAGGGTATATGTTTTTATGATATCTTAATAATATTGAATGTTAATTGGTATAATAATAATTACAACAACTAATACGCAGCTGTTTTATACAACACATAAATAAAAGAAAATTCGAATTTCAAACCGATTTTCAACCGACTTTACAAAAAGGAGGTTTCTCAATTCGACAATAAATTTTATAAATTATATTATTGTTTAATGTAGGTAGGTACCTACCAGGTATTCAAATATATATTTTTCTAACATGTTCGAAATTTGAATTTCAAATCGATTTCATAAATTATATTATTGTTTAAGTAGGTACCTACCAGGTATTCAAATATGTATTTTACTAACATGTTCGAAATTCGAATTAAAACAAATGCGTCGTAAAAGTCACAATGACATTTGAAACGTAACCAACGATATCGAAATAAATGAGATGCATACAATTTCGAATTTTGGCTTCATTCTAAGCAAATATCCCATACTAATTGAGTGTATAAAAGTAGTGTATCTCTTTACTTTTGCAATCTATGGAACTCAATGAATGGTTTGATGTGAAATATCTTTTTACGTAATTTATTGTATTAATAACGCATATTATGTATAAATATTATTATTCTCCTATTCTTCTCCATACAAACTTTAATTATGCGAAACCTCAGACTCCTCCGTGCGCGCAGTTTGCTTAAAAAGGGATCTTTGGCACAGGCTTCACGTATTAATATATAGATACAATTTCACACATCATTCACACAATATCTCGCCATAGAATTACTCGCGATTTTAATATCATATCGTTGACCAGACCTCTTGCAGATATTTTCTCAGAATTAAATGAATTTAAAAAATATATTTTCTTGCCTTTATTTGTGGATCTTGTGCAATCAGTGCTCACATAGTATGCAATGCGGGATAGTTAATATTATGTAGGTATGTGTATGTGGTGCGAATTTTTGGATGTTTCTTTCCTAACTACTTCGGTATATATTTTTGTAAACAAGAGAATGACCTACTACCTAGAATGCTTTAATTTATTTTGATTTTTGTACCTACTACCTTGTATGCTTTAATTAATTTAAATTTTTGTACCTACGTCCTTGTATGCTTTAATTTATTTTAATTTTTGTACCTTCTACCTTGTTTGCTTTAATTTATTTTAATTTTTGTACCTACGTCCTTGTATGCTTTAATTTATTTTAATTTTTGTACCTACTACCTTGTATGCTTTAATTTATTTTAATTTTTGTACCTACTACCTTGTATGCTTTAATTTATTTTAATTTTTGTACCTACGTCCTTGTATGCTTTAATTTATTTTAATTTTTGTACCTACTACCTTGTATGCTTTAATTTATTTTAATTATTGTACCTACGTCCTTGTTTGCTTTAATTTATTTTAATTTTTGTACCTACTACCTTGTATGCTTTAATTTATTTTAATTTTTGTACCTACTACCTTGTATGCTTTAATTTATTTAAATTTTTGTACCTACGTCCTTGTATGCTTTAATTTATTTTAATTTTTGTACCTACTACCTTGTATGCTTTAATTTATTTTAATTTTTGTACCTACTACCTTGTATGCTTTAATTTATTTTAATGTATGTATGTACTTCCTTGTACGCTTTTGGTTTATTTTAATTTTTGTACTTTATAATTTGAAATGTTATACACAGTGATGTAATTATTTTTTAAGATTAATCGTGTAAAATAATTGTAGGTTTAATCCTGTTTATTTTACCTAAATAAAAAAAAAATAATAAATAATATTATGTAACTAAGTTTTATCTATAATAAATTAAAAGTAAAGACTTTTTGATTCTACATTATTTTTTTATTATGCGCGATAGGCCTATTTCGCCTTGTTAGGGCATTAACTAGCTAGGCCTATCGCGCAGAATAAAAAAATAATGTAGAATCAAAAAGTCTTAACTTTTAATTATAGATAAAACTTATAATGGAATTCTACCAAATAAAAACTTCGTCGATAATTATTATGTAACTATTTTTAACTTATTAATACCTATACCTGTAATTGGTATTAATATTTACTTAAACCATCTTTATTTCATATAATTTATTATACCCTGTATGTTGTCCTCTAAATAAATAATTAATCTACAAAAAAAAAACATAGCCATACAAATTGTGATTTCATAATTCCCCACTAAATCCCCTTGGGTTAGTGAGGAGTTAAAATAAATTCACATCTCTCATGTTCCATCACTTTATGCGTTCATGAATTATTTTTTATGCATTTATTTTCCCAATAGCATTTCAACATGACGAAAACAATCAAAATGTTATCTTCAATTTCGTAAGATTCAATTTGCGTCAGTGAAAATAAAGCATTTATTTTTTTTAATTTATATTTTGCACTGTTTAGTTGACACGACGACGTAAACTCGTGTTTAGAGATACCAATTTTACGAAAAAAAAAAACAATAGCTTTAATAATGCTGGTAGGTACCAACCTAACGGTATTTAATTAATTTTCCTTATAACACAAATGATATTTAATCTGCGCTAAAGGCGGTAATTAAATTAATTACCTAATTAATAATTGAAAGGGTCGCAAATTAGTTTTCCTTCCTTTAAATCACATAAAGGTACATAATTCTCTCTCTTCCAATCTCATCAAATAAGACTTGAACGTTATTCTGATTTCTGTTATAGCATATCTACCTGCACGAGATCATAAATAAAACAGGCTAAAGCAAAAAATATCTATCAGATAAAACCTTAGCTGTGAGGTACCGGCTAGGAATAGTGATTCCACTTTATTCTATTATCATCGTAATCGAAAATACAACAGGCAAAATTACATTTTGTGTCGTTCAGTAATGAGTTTTTTTAGCCGAGATGAGACTAGTGTGTGTGAATACATCATGTGTCGTGTTTACTTTTACAAGGCAATGCACGTCCGCACATCTGCAGCTGGTTACACCGCATCGTGAGATAAGCCATGATGGTATGTTCGTAGGTATATACGAATTCTGATTTATGTAGGAGTCTGATTTATGCTATTTACAATGCAATTAAGGTGCCATCCTTGGTGTATGTTATTGAGACTTGGATATGGCAGAAGACGCATTAAAACAGAATAAATGTGAATGAGAAGTGACGAAAAAAATACATAGCACGAAGTAAAAAGCTCATGGAGCCCTCTAGATTAGCAATCTCGGCACCATAGTGCAAAAAGAACAATTGAAGATTTACACTCGTGGACTGTCATTGACTACAGATCTTTTTAAATGTAAAAAGAACATCAGAGGTGTAACCAAAATCTCTGTAGCAAATTGAAAATATTTAAAGTTACATGTACGCAGATTTCATTTCATTTTATTTTTTGTCGGCCTTCGTGGCTCAGTTGGTTAGATATCTGACTGCTGAGCCAAAGGTCCCGGGTATGATACCCGGTGGAGAAACAGTTTTTGATTGTGTTTTCAGTCTGGATCTGTGAGACGATTAATATCGCAAGTCTCCAAAATGTGGCAACTTGTTATTGGGTACGTGTTAAATTAATATTTGACATAGTACCTACATACCTGTTAGTTGCCCGAGAAGCAATATTAAACAAAATAAACAAAGGGCAGCACACAGTAGATGGATTCAATTATTAAAAGGAAATAATCAAAAATACAAATAATACATCTACCTCTTACGTTCTATGCGTAATATCTATACCTAATAATAGTTGTGAAATCTTTGCGAAAGCATTTTTACCTCATGTATAAGGATTGTTGCTTTCATTGTTTCAAAGTTTCTTTGTCACTTCATAGATGGCGATGTTGTTTCAGTTTACTGTCAAGAGAAATGATTTTGATGATATATATCTATAGAAAGAACTTTAAAAAATTGTATCGATGGGTCACTCAATAAAAAGGCATAATGGTGAACGTTGTGCAAGCGCATAAAATGTTGACGTAAACCATTTGATGACAGGTCGTAAACCCTGTTGGTGTCTTGATTTCCCAGTTCTCCTATAATATTTCAACTTCCCCTCTATTGAGATGGTAAAAAAAATCTCATAAAAATATCTCTGTTAATAAACTTAATGGGAATCTACCAATAGTAAGGCATACAAGGCTTTGAAATTGTTCTTTGAGCTAAAAAATCCGCATGACCAACGAGACCTTGAAGAGGCCCACTGACAAGTCTAAGAATATATTTTTAGAATGACCATTAATGACAGGGTAAGAAATGAGGAAACTATAAAAGAATGTGAGAAAAAGCACAAAGGTGATTTTTACATTTGAGAAGAATGAATAAAGAATGCCCCACGAAGAAAATACAAACATATAAAAAATCGATTGGGTACAATGGACATTGCTGTATTTCAAAATTGTTTAGGTATGGTGAGGTAAGGTTAGATTTTTTATATGGTAGTAATAATTATTATTATTGACCTTGCTTATTATGTCATTCATAAACCTGTAAATGAAAGATAATTAAGCTTGTGTCCTGCCGATTTCTACATATGGCCTAGAAACAGTAACTATTTCTTAACTAAGTCCTGAGAAACTACAAGTCACTCAAAGTGCTATGGCAAGAACTATGCTGGGTATGTCACTAAGAGATAAAATTATAAATGAAATGGTGAGAGAAAGATCTAAAGTAACTGATATATTCCACAGAGTTGCGACTCTGAAATGGAAATGGGCTGCAGACGTAGCCAGAAGCTAGAACGATAAGTGGACAAAGAGTGTGTTGACTTGGAGACCTCGTGCGACCGTAGCTGAGGAAGATGGATGATATACAATGATATTCTGGCACATCCTGGATGCAAACTGCTTACGACAGGACGACGTGGAGGCATATGGACTATGGAGGAGGCCTTCGTTCAGGAGTGTATGCAAATAGACAGAAGAAGAAGATTATGCACAAGGTTTATTATGTATAGGTGGATTCAAATGGATTAATCGTAAAATTTTAACAAGCTTCTTTGTTTTTGGAACGGGAAGGTTATTCGGCTGTGGTATCTTCTGGGAACAACTCCGCATTAATTTGCATCAAAGATGGGGAAACTACAGAAAACTCATCTGGGGGCAGGTCTGGTCCAACCGGTGAAATCAAAACCCTCACGATTACCCATATCATAGATATAATTACTATATAGAGTTCTATAATATCTTTAGATGTCATAGAACTCCATATGATAATTACATATACATAGGTAGGTATACATGATATGGGTAATCACGAGAGTTTCTATTTCGCCGGTTGGACTAGACTTGCCCCCTGGTGTTCAGCATTCTGTGTTATGCTTTGATTTATCAATGAAATGGTCTTCAATATTTTAATTAAAAAAAAAACAGCTGTCGTGTTAATTTTTGTTTAGGTTAGGTTAGGTAATGATTAAGTTTGGTTATGTAAGGTAAGGTTAGGTTAGGTTTGGTTAGGTAAGGTTAGGTTTGGCAACTTAAATTAAATATTAGAAATATACCTCTGTTTTTATTGTAACTAGATTTTATAAATATTATTTCACTAGACACGAGAAAAAACACTTTACTTATTATTTGTTCCTTAAATGTGGCAGAGAACTATGTAACTATAACACGAGCGACGCTGGCGCCATCTCGCATGAAACGATTTATGTAAGTTTGCGCGGAGAATGTTCGCAAAATTTAAAATGAAAGTGAGTCAATTTAAATTTTCAATTTGAATTTCCCAGTCAGCGGCAAATAGGAAGAGAGATGGTTTTATACTTTTTTTGATGTCTGAAGTCACCTGTTTGATTGAAATGTGACTTCAAGGCGAGTCACAGCGAGTGAAAATAGTGATATTTTAAAGTACCAACTAAAGTCAGTTAATAGGGCTGGGCTACTCATGTAATATTTTCACTAAATTCACTAAATATTTTTTTTTATTAATAAATAAATTCTTTTGCACATAATTTGTACCTACTGATGAAATTTCTTTCAACCAACCAGAGTTGATGTGTGTTATGAATAATGACGAAACTATTATATCTCTGGACAAGAAGTACAAGGATGTTGGAATAAATTACGAATTCGGCAAATAAGTTGTCATTTGCACAGGATGCAAGATAGTTTACATTTATTTATTTTATTAACAATACAAAGAGAAAATTACAAATTCAGTTACATACTAGGGAAATTAATTTTTTTTTCCAGAAAAATTACAAATTATCACATATAAATTTTAACATTATATATATAACAAATTGGTATTACATTATAAACACTTAAAAGTTACATGGAATATATCACCTCACTAGACCTAGGTCTGTTCTGGGGTGATACTATTTTTTATTAATTATTGTCATGATGTATGTATGATGTATGTAGTGAATATAGTAATAATATGCAAAAATGTGAAAATCAAGTATGTATGTAAGTGTAATTTGTCTCATGTATATCGTCTAAAGCATTGTCATTTTGTTATTTTATTATTGCATATGCGCAAACATTGGATTTTTTTTCCCAATGTTTGCGCATAATATAATATTCGATTACTTACACATTGGTACAAGTAGGTAAATAAGACAAAAATAACCTTATTAGTCTGGCGCAATTCAGGGGTGACTTCTATGCGAAAAATGCATTGTCACCTCAGGTATAAGAATTGTTGCTTTCATTATTTACAAAAAAAAACAATTCTCTCAATAGATGGCGTTACAACAAAAAAAAAATAATAAGAATGTTGTTCATGATTTCACACATAGATGGCTGTAGTAAAATAAAAATCCTTATTTCCTCAAGCGAAAAGAATTTCAGTATTGCAATGTATAGAACTTTCAAAAATTGAATTGATAGGGATCTCATTAAAAAGGCATAATTGGTGAACGTTGCGCAAGTGCATAAAGTGATCACGTAAACCAGCCGTTGACAGGTCATATGCCCTGTAGGTGCCTTGATTTCCCGGTTCTCCTACAGTAAATATAAATATTCCAACTTCGTCTCTATTTAGATAATTAAAAATCTGTTAAAAAAAAAATTATACATTAAATTGTTATTGAGAAAAAATGTGAAAGTTAAATAATTATTACATTAATTTAAAAAAAAACTCTATCTGTAAAAAAAAATAAACCCATCTCAATCAATCAAGGTTATTTTCAACGTTCATTTGTTGACTGACGACATTGAACTGTTTGTCATGTTTCCCAATTTTTACAAATTTGAGATAAAGGTTAGTTTTATTGATAATAAATATGACTCGCTTGAGCATGTTGCATTAATTTTTTTATCCCCTTACAAAACAATATGACTGCCCTCATCGAAACACAACCGTCATCGTGGTTCTCAAAGGTAGATTAGGTGCAGAATTTGTGGCACATATCAAAGCATGACGTATGTAGGTATTCATACAAGAATAGTTGGATTCGTTGTTGAGTCCCAAGTGGCATATATTGTGAACCCAGAGTCGCATATATAGTGGGCCAATTTACTCCAGAAATGAGCAGTGAACACGCCCTGTTCCTATTTCCCAACAAAATTATCCACGAAAATTGAATTTTTATTCAAATCGTGCAAGGGATAAAAATATTCACATGTATATTGTATACCGAACGCACATTTGAATATTTATTAACCATTATTATGAGCAACATTTTGTTGGGGCGGAAAAACCTCCGCAGTTATTAAGGGCGTTATCTAATGCGAAAGAATGCCAGTATGAGAAATTATGACGCTTTTAGTGATGGGCGAATGCACGACCGAGACCATGAGGGTTTGGGCCTTACACATTCGGTGGTGTTTCGGTCTTTTTTTAAGCTTACAAAGGCAACACAAAAATCGTAAAAAAATAAAATACACTTTGTCACCAACAATGTGTACACTGATATACAATTTTTTTTAATTTTGACAATCCCTGAATGTCGCGACCGCTGAACAATATGTCCGTACAAACTTTTCACCGAATACACAATTGACCGTACAACCTTTTAGTGATAAATGCTATCGGGGTTGTTATTTAATTGAGAATATAATATATCAGAAGGTTGCGATTTTAAATGCGTGTTCAAATTACTTAATCATTAAATCACTAAATAAGATATTGCAATTTGATAATCAGTTAATCAGTCAGAAATAGAAATAGTAATTGAGTGATGAAGGGTTTCAAAATAAAAGATAACTTACGTGATTTACATCTATTTTCGTTTTAAATAAGTTACAATATTATACTTGATGAATTTACAGATGTTCGCGATGTTTGAATCGATATTAATTTTACGATTATTACGAAAGAGTTAACACTGTTGTCGTCTTGTCGGTTGATATGCGAATGGGAAAACGCGTGGCTTATTCGGTTCAGGAACTGATGTCCTTCGGCCATCTTCGTTAATATGTATGAGATGCGAGACTATCCGACAAACGACGTATTCATTGACGTATATTGATAAGAGTGTATCATCGCCACAACCTTTTCACCGAATACACAATTGACCACACAACCTTTTCACCGAATACACAATTGACCATACAACCTTTTCACCGAATACACAATTGACCATACTACAACCGTTTTGCCGAATACACAATTGACCATACAACCTTTTTGCCGAATACACTATTGACCGTGTGGACAATTCGCACAGTGAGAATGTAAGTGACTCAATCCAAAATTATGATTGACAACTTTGGCATCCTTCAATATGTTGTGATCTTTCATAACTGGTCTAAGTGGTCTATTAACTTCGTTTCCTGCCATAACTCGTCTTTCGATATCCTCATCAGGCCATCCATTCCGTTGGAATATGTTTTCAGTTTGTAAAGTAGTTATTGTTTAAGGGGCCATATAAACCTAAACACCCTAAATTCAAATCAAATTCCTCAAATGTGTTAAACAATGTGTTTCTAAAAAAATACTATAAGTGTTTTCAACATTTCTCTAGAGAATATTCGTCACACAATTTTAAAATTCAGCCTTAATTTCCTTAAAAAAAATATTAAAAATATCCTTTTTTACAGCATTTTTTTAAAATTACATTATAACCGTAATATTATTTTTTTTTAATTTTTCTATGCGTTTCCCGGGAAAATTAATATTTTTCCCGTAATTTGTATATTATTATCAATCTATAGACAAAAAATCAGCAAAATTTAAGACTTATAACACTAGTAAATAATTACCAATAAATCTTTTATATGCTTAAAGAGTGCATAAAATCAAAATGAATGACCAATATAGTTTTTTCATGTCAACTATGGTTTGGGTAGGTTTGTTCTTAAAATGCAAATAATCTTGGTTTTCCAATAATTTAAATCACGTATAAACCTACATATTTTAACGCACGCGATAGTTACCCTAACTAACACGTAACTTCATAGAGCATTAGGCGGTTTAAGTACATCATTTTTTCAGTCACTAAGTTTATCGTTATATGTCCTCTTAATGTCCTATCGTAGAAATATGTATTCATCTGTCTATTTCACAGTTGTGAGAAATTTCACAATGCCTCTCAAGAGACAATCGAACTTTGATTTCGAAATAAAAAAAAATACGATGTAATCATGGTCCATTGTTTCGATTTAAATTACATTAATGTGTTGGGAGATTTTTTTGTCTCTTCCGCTGATTTTTATTTCGACTTTTTGTAAATATCGTTCCCCCACGAATAAGAGCTAACCATTCCAATTGTAAAAAGGGTTTCAAATAACTTTTTTTCTTTAAGTGCCACCACCACCCGTTATAATCCAACTGTCGTTTTGTTCAGGAGAACTTTGTTCTCTTAACATATCAACATATCGACAATGTTTCAAGCCAGGATACGCGAGATTGTATACAGGGTCTACTTTTTTCACGGGTTTTCCAACTTTGAAGTCAAAAAACAACAATTTAGAGGCTTCGCAGCATATATGTTCCACATACGGATTTACTCTGAATTCGGAGTAGAACATTTCGTGTATCTGTGTGTCCGTCCGTCCCTTATAACTTTTGATCCGCTCAATTTACAGAGCCTAAAATTTCAGAATATATAAACAGGTATAGGCTTACAAAAATTTTATATTCAGAATTTTGAATTTTTGTTTCAGTCAGGGATTATCAATTTTTAAATCTTTACTCTATTTTTTCCATATATCTCCTTCTTCATACTATCATATATTGACATTCATACCTACATGTCTTGTATAGAAAACAAAATATCTTAAAATAGGTATTCAATAATTTGGATGTATGCATGGGTTTATAGTTTGGTACTTATTCTTCAACAATACATACTATCGCTATCGACAGTTGGATCTCATGTGTTACATGCAACTAGTTTTAGTAATTGTACAACGTAATGCTCGGAGTACACGATGACATTGATTTAATGTCGACATTAGTGTCGATAGCGTCCACTAGGTAATCATTTATTTGTCTCGATATCGGTGAATCGGTGCAGGCTGGGCCTTACTATTTTTTTTTCGAATCCACTTATGAAAGGGGACTTAAAAATGCTTATTTGAATACTGTTAATAAAAATAAAATATAAAAAATATTCTATTTTAGTTTTGGCTATCTACCAGACGTCGTTTCGTTCACTTATAACACAAGTATTTTTGCTTAATTTAGGGAATGTAGGAAGATGTATATGTACATGTTTAACAAGGACATATTCATTTAAAAAAAATACTCTGACCTCTGAACTATCACCTTCATATATTTATATGTAATTAAATTAAATAAAAAATCTAATTTATGGTCTGGTAATGGCGAGTTCCCTAGCAGCCTCGAACGAATTTCTACAACTACAGCCCAAGCATATGCTTAGTTTATGTAACGTATGAGGATGTATAAATATGTTCTTTTAACAAGGTTATAATAATATATTCATTCTTTCAAAAAAAATGGTCATATGTACTTTTGTTAAGTACCTACGTACAATAATCAACATTGGTAGGTATTGGGGCAGAAAAAATACGTTAAAAAAATAATATTTTTAAACGTATTGTATGATTTTCCGGTTTTGTTCATACCGTATAGTCGCGCGAATCGGTTTGGATTAATAAATTTATGACTTCCGATATCGCATTCGATTATACTATCCACGTTAATTCGAATAACGTTTCCTACGCCATTTTAAGCTTTAATCCCCTCCCTATGATAATATGATAAACTTACAAGTTGACAATTTTGCTCTAAGAATATTATAATGCGATACGATACGGAACATTACTGTTTCTTCGGCCACTTGTTATGTATTTAAACGTTTTCCGTTATCAGAAATGTTATATCCGTTATCAGAATTTTATATCCGCTATAAAAAAATTTATATACTTAATCAGAATATCATATCCGTTATTGTTATTTTAAATCCGTTATCAGAAATTTTATATTCGTTATAAGAATTTTATATCCGCTGTTAGAAATTTAAAATATTATTCAACAAGCATGCACCAAATAACAATTTTGCCATATTCTAGAGACTTGTGATGTTTATTGTGTCACAGATACAGAATAAAAACTGTCTCCACCGGGACCGAACACGGAACTTTGTCTCAGAAGACAGTATATCTAAGTAACTTACCTATTATAGGTATTTTAAACACAGACCAATAATAATCTATAGACAAGACATAAGCAATATGTCCTAGAACATAAAGCGTGACTGTGCCACTATTATTTGGTGGCAATCAATATAACGTATTTGAAAATTTTCGGAATGGTTCCGAATGAAAATTGAAACAGTACCTACTTAAGTACTTAATCAACACTTATATCAAAAAGTAGACTTCAGATCTACCTTCATTGTAGTTCAGTTTGCGTTTATTTACCTCTTCGTTTATAATTTAAAATCTGTGTATTATTTTATCAAAACTTGTGTTTTTTTATCTTAAAAGAATCCTTTCAGTGTTAGATTTATGATGGTGTATTTTTAATCTGTGTTTTGGCTGTTTTTTCTAGTTTTTTTTGTGTTTTTAGATTTTTTTTTATCGTAGTTGAAAAATATTTTGATTTTTTTTTTGTTTGTTTGTATACTTTATATATATCATTGGAAAGACAATTTTTCGGTGATTTCATCATTAGTAATATTTTATCGTGTTAATAGTATTTTTTGCGATTTTAATATTTTTTTTTGTCATTTCTAAGTACGCTGCTCGTGTGTGTTGTGTTGCGCCACTGACCTTGGTGTCACTGGATGCAGAATTAAATTCTACGCAAAAAAGTTCGTGAGAGTTAGTGTGTGCCTACTACCGTTGAGTAGATATTGACGTTTTTCTGCGTTCGCCATACTGGCGCTTACGCCCTTTCTACGCTACATCGATTCAGCTCAGTTCTATTTTACCTATTTAATAATATTAACTTCTAGTACCAAGTAGGCACCTACATATAATTTGTTTATATTTTTATCAATTCCGTGTATTTATTTGTTGCTTGGTTGTATATTGCTTGTTTGATCCGTACCGCACGACGGGACGCTTTGTTGCTCTATACTTTTGGGTTAGGTTGGATATATAGGTCGTATAGGATTGTATAGGATAGTTTGATCTCATAGTTGTTTTCCATCAGGACAGGTGCGACACTGCTCTTAGTTGGTTGCGGTTGCGGGTTGAACGGCTTTTGCATAATTTAATTTCTATCTTTTTTATTTTTAAACTCTTCGCGCATACACATTAACTACTTCAAACAATTTATTTTATTTTTAAAGGTTTATTTTTCTTGTATATTCGTATAATATACCTATTCATTATTTTGTTTTTAACTTTCCAACGGTAGTTTGCATACACAGATTTGTTCATTATTTGTTGTTTTATCTTCTTCTTTGTAATTACATTAACATTTGAATTTCGATTTTATAACGATTTGTTGTTTACGGAGTGCCTTTTTCATTATCTTAAATTGATCATCTAGGGTAACAGTTCTGTTGAGATCTAAAATGGTCAAAACGAAACGTACCCGGAAGAGAATTCGCAAGACACTGGAATCTCTGTCACCAGTAACTCCGTCACCGCCTATTAATAGAATCAGAATGTCCAGCCCTGAAGCTTCGTCTGTCTCCGCTGAGAACCACATTGTGGTGACTCGCGTTGAGACCTCGAAGCAGTGCAGCAGTCCTCCGACACAGTCCGAGCCAGTATCGAATCCAGCAACACCATCTTCTCGCGATGAAGTACTGTCAGTACCAGGTTTCGAGCCAATCATTTATAATGCCTATGAAGCTATGTCTGCCCTACAAGACTCTTTAGCCACCTCAGATATGCCTAAAGATCAACAATTGGAGGTAAGTCGTAAAATAAATATTCTTCTTGCTATCATTGGACGAAATGACAGTCGCATGGCGGAATCATTGGGACGAGAAGCAGTTCTCAACGAACGCATAGGTGCTCTGATCAGAGAGAAACAGGGATTGCAATCTCACATCGAGACGCTCGAACTCGAGATGCGCCCTGTGATGCAAACTATTGCTGACAACGTTGTCACAAAACAATGTGATAGCTTTGCTTCGCGTTCGGCCGTAAGTGGCCCTCCGCCGATTACCAAAATCGGCTTCCCAGCGTTACCAGCCAAGCCCGCCGTTTGCATTTTCCCGACTAGAGATGATATAAGTTCCTCGGTAGAAACAAGGCGAGTGCTCAAAACAACGTTAAAGCCCAGTGAAATCGGTGCGCAAGTTACGAGCGTACGAAATATAAGAGGAAAAGGCATTGTTGTCAACACTGCCACTACCGCTGACTCCTTGAAACTCCTCAATGCACCGGCTTTAAAATCTTCCAAAGACCTCAGCGTCCGACTTGCTTCGAAACGAAACCCCAGATTACGCTTCAGTTTTGTTCCGCGTGACATGTCTCACGAGGAGTTCTTGGGTCTGGCGTTTTTGTCCGTCCCGGATATGGGCATAAACCAGGATGAATTTGTTAAGAGTGCTAGCTTCAGCCACTTTATGGGACCTCGCACTGGGCCTACCTGTGACAGAGTGTTTGAAGTACCGCCGACAATAAGACACAAACTCATTGAATGCGGAAGAGTCTTTGTTGAATGGAGCGTGTGTAAGGTCAGAGACTTCATACCAATAAGTGTGTGCTCGAGATGCCGGATGTATGGCCATACAAGTAAGTTCTGCAAAGATCCCCCTCGCTGCGGCCATTGTGCTTCTGGTGAGCACGATTTTTCAGTATGTCCTGCTAAAGACAGTCCACCAATTTGTGCGGTCTGTTCATTTTTCAAAAAACCAGCCTCTCACAAATCTGGTTCTGATGAATGTCCAGCATTCCAGGCATCGTTGAGCCGCGCCCTATTGACAGTTGATTATGGCCAGTAGCATATCCGTATCAACAGGTCTCAGAATCGGACAGCTCAATCTGGGCCGACGTCGTGCTGCCACCTTGGAGCTTAAACAACTCGCCCATCAACTGAATATAGATATCTGTCTGGTTCAGGAACCATACACTGGCGACGGCTCTATGTGTGTGACGGATTCAGACTTCCGTATAATTTCTGCCACTTGCTGTTCCATGGATTTACCCCCTCTAGCTTCAATAATTATTTTTAATTCTTCAATTTCTTATATTTTATTAGATCATCTTTCCTCGAGCACTACAGTCGTGCTTGAAATTTCTCTTTCAGGTAAATCCATGTACCTAGTATCAACCTACTTCAAATTTGGCGACCCGATAGAGCCATATGTGTGCTTTCTAGATAATGTAATGAGTCATCTAGGTGGAGATTCCATCTTGATTGGCGGTGACTTCAATGCTGAGTCCCCTCTATGGTGTCATTCTACCACTGCAGGGTCTAGGAAAGCAAAAAGAGGTGAACTCTGTGAGTATTTCATAGCTCGGCACGAGCTTTCCGTTATCAATGATCCCTTTAGTCCTCCCACTTTTTCTGGTGCGGTCGGGTTTGGCCACATCGATGTCACTTTGGCTTCGGCTCAAATAGCTCAAAAGACTTCCTCCTGGCGTGTTTATACAGATTATTCGGGTAGCGATCACGAACTTATTGTCTTTACAATTTCTACTTCACCTACTGACTCGGTTCAAAAGTCTCATATTCCAAGGCGTTTTCGCACGAGGTGTGAGCGCATTGTCGAATTTGATGCTGAATTTATTCGATTTCTGAATCGCTTTAACCCAAATGCTATGTCTATATCTGATACTGCTTCTGATTTCACTAACAATATCATTATATGTGCAGAAAAGTCAATTGGCAGATCTACTCCAGAAAAATTAAAACCAAACGCTTGGTGGCACTCAGGACTCGATTCTTTGAAACGCAGCGTTACACGTGCACGTCGAGCTCTTAAATTGGGACGCAATAGGAACTTTGCTGAGTTTATTATTCTCGACTTGTACTCTGCTTATAGACGTGCACACAATCTATATAAAAATGAAATTATTCGTGCGAAGAAGGTAAGTTGGCGACGTTTGGTTTCCGAGGTTTCGACTTCAGATCCATGGGGTGCGGTATATCGCGCCGTTTCTTCTAAGAGAGGAAATGGCGCAACAATATCTTGTATCCGCGATGCAACTACAGGTGAGTTCACAACGTCTCTCGATTCAACTGCTTCCGTTTTTCTGGACGCGTTGATTCCATCGGATGATCCGTCTACCGATAATGTTTTTCATAAATGGGTACGTGCTCTTCAACACAACATTCCTCAGACACCCGCTTCGCCACCAGTTTCTGTTGAGGAACTCGATTTAATTATTGGGAACCTTAAACTAAATAAATCCCCAGGCCTCGACCGCATCGACTCTATTTTAATACAAAGATGTTGGCGTTTGGCTCAATTTGAAATGGTTTCCCTCTTAAAAAGATGTTTAGACGAGGGCTGTTTTCCAGACTGTTGGAAAACGGGCCTCATGACTATAATTCCCAAACGATGCGATCGTCCTAGCACGGACCCAAAAGCATATAGACCTGTTACTCTCCTGCCTATTCTGGGCAAGATTCTGGAAAGACTTATATGCAGTAGAATTGAATCCCATCTTTCTAACTCATGTCCACTTTCTTCTCGCCTATTTGGCTTCCGACCTGGAATTTCAACAGTCGATGCTATAAATTATATGTCAGAATTTGTAAGACAATCTGACGAAAAATATGTTATTGCTATTTCCCTTGACATTAGTGGTGCATTTGACAATGCTTGGTGGCCGCTCATTTTGCATAAACTGAAGTCAAGGAATATACCCCGCAATATATATCTGATAGTTAAGAGTTACTTTGAAAATCGCCGCATAGTCCTGCCTGGGGGACAATTTCTACATACGTGACAGGTAAGCATTGGATGTCCTCAGGGTTCTGTTCTCGGTCCACTTCTCTGGAACATTCTTTTTGATGACTTGCTGGATCTTCCTCTCTCCAGTAATTGTACGATTCAAGCGTATGCCGATGATGCATACATCCTCGTCCGTGGTAATTCCCGTAGATTTATTGAGAACTCAGCTACTCAAGCTCTTTCCTTAGTTTCCGACTGGGGTGTAAAAAATAAACTTTGCTTCGCTCCTAATAAGACATATGGCTTGGTTTTCAAAGGCTTACTACGTAGACAGCCGTCTATTAAGTTCTCAGGAACAAATGTAAGTTTTCGGGACCAAATCACTTGCCTAGGAGTTGTTCTGGAAAGAGGACCAAATTTTAAAAACCATGCTCGATTGTGTGTCGACAAAGCTAAATCAGCTTTTTTAAAGATCTCACACATCGCCAAGGCACACTGGGGTTTACAGTTTCAAGTATCCTGTCTTTTCTATAAGGCAGTTTACCTCGGCATTGCTTGCTATGCAGCAGGATGTTGGTCTCACGCCTGTGAGCTTCAACATATACGTAGAATTTTGCTCTCAGGCCAACGATTCGCTCTCATCGCTCTATCCAAAGCATATGGAACGAGTCCCACTGAAGCACTGCCAATTTTGACAGGCATGACTCCCCTTGATCTGGAACTTCAGCGTAGAGGGGCTGTTTTCAACCTTACGCGGGGCTGTTCTTCTATGATCGGAAATATTCCTCTCTTCCCTCCAGAGGGTCGAGTGTCACGCGGCTTTGTTGAAAGGACTGTAAATGAAAATTTGCAGAACATCTGGCAGACTCGCTGGACGGCCTGCTCAGTGGGAAGAATTACCTACTTATTTTTTCCCGACGTGACGTATCGTCTTAAATCTCCCTGGGTTGTTCCAGACTTTTGGACTTCCCAATTTTTCACAGGACACGGAAACTTTAAAAGTTATCTTCACCGATTTAACATTGCCTCCTCTGCTTCATGTCATTTCTGTCAATACCCGGACCAAACTTCGGAACATATCCTTTGGGAATGTTGCCACCCAATGGTGTCCTCATATAGATCGGAGCTCCTCGTTGCTGTCCGTGGGCCTCTTCAAGGTCCCATTGGTCATGCGGATTTTGTGATCTCGAAGAAAAATTATAAAGCTTTTAAGGTTTTCTGTCATAGATATGGTGCCTTACTTTTAGAAGATTCCCGTTAAATTAATTATTTCCAGAGATCTTGGTCACTTCTCTGATGGTCTGCATGTAGGGGGATCTGAGGTCATAGACAGTCCACGGGTGTGAATTTTCTGTTCGCACTCATTGATTGTTTCTTTTTGCACTATGGTGCCGAGATTGCTAATCTAGAGGGCTCCATGAGCTACTTTTCGTGCTATGCATTTTTTTTTTGTCGTTCACTTAGCGTTCTGTGAAGGGGCCGATTACAGTCCCCATAGGCAGAGCGGGTGGTGGTGGGAGTAGCGAAAAAGAATATCAAAAAGTACATGTCACTACTTTTACTTCTTTACAAACGTCGTATTAATATCTCATTTATATTTAAAAATCGAATGCGTTTGGGATACCCCTGTTCCACCTCACTTTATGTAATGATCCCCTGGCAAAGTCACAGCTAATGTTAGCTCTGGATATTCAATACTCTGTGATATCTAATTAAATAAAATGGATTTTTTTTTATTAGAAGAAGCTCGAAACATATTTATATCCTGTGCAAGTGGCGAGTATCATAGAATTATAATGTACAGAAGCCGCGTGTAGTACAAATTTCGAATTCAAATGTATGCCAAGTTTTTTTTACATGTGTGTGTGAGGCGGTAGATCGGTTGGTCTACGTTTTATGTAGGTGTGCGTATCGGTAGGTGTACGTATACTAGAAATTCGTCTGTTTCAGCTTAGTTTTAGTTGGCATACATTCATTGCGCTGACTAGGTATCTCTATCATATATAATCCAAGGGCGAGTGTATTATGCCACTTGTACCACGACATTCATTCATTCATACCATCACGGCATTTTTTTTTTTTTTTTTTTTTTTCTTTTTTGGCGAGATGACTCCTAATAAATGGGTCTTACGGCCAGTTTCAAGTTAAAATCTTCTCTTTGTTTAAAAAAAACAATAAAATGAAAAAAATAAGTATTACAAATATAGATATATTAAATCAAATCTTGATGTCGTTTCTTTTGACAAATTTTGATATTAAATTAAAAATGATATTTTTATTACTGCTATGCAGCAAGGTCAGAATGTTCACTGGCAGTGGGATCTTATATTTTGATAGAGATTGGTAAAGTGATGGGGATTGGGAGTTGAGAGGACAAGTAAAGAAGATATGGTCCAAGTCTCCCACTTCCTCACCACATTCGCAAGCTGGAGAATCTTTTAACTTAATTTTGTATAAATGAGCAGGTGTACAACAGTGACCGATTCTCATTCTGTTTATCACCGTTATCTCCCTACTATTGCGCATAACAGAAGTGTACCATGGCTTAACTGGAATACTTGGTTGAATTGAACCATATCTCCTTCCTCTGGTGAGTGAAGATGTAGACCAAAGTTTGGTCCATTCAGAGGTGAGGAAAGATTTTGTTAAAGGGAGAAGATCGGGTATGAAATTATTACTATAGGAAGAAGCAGAACCTCGCTGCACAGCAGATTTTGCCAATTCGTCAGCCGTCTCATTTCCCTGGATTCCCCTGTGTCCTGGGATCCAACCCAAAACGACATCAAGATTTTCATCCCTTAAAGAATACAACATATGACGAATATCAAGGGTTATAGAATTAAAAGGATGGAGAAAAGGATTAGCGGAGACTGTTTGAAGGGTACTTCTGGAATCAGAAAGAACTAAGGATTTGGACAGATTTAGTGTGTGAATTACTCGTAATGCTTCCAGAATTGCGATACTCTCACCAGTATAAACAGAGGTAAACGTTGGAAGTTTAAATTGTTTAGTAATTTTCTCGTTTTTGTAATATACTGCAGCCCCAGTGTGACCGTCATCGTCAGTTCTAGAAGCATCCGTAAACAACAGGTTCCAATCACTCCAATTTGAATCAATTTCGTTCTGGAATAACTGGTCACTGTTACAAGAAGTCCTGTTTGGTCCAAGAGAATATATAATATTAGGGCAATACATAAGAATTTCATATGGTACAGAAAATAACGGAATTGATATAAACCGCTGTATCAGATTGGGATGTTCTGTAAGTCTACGATAGCTTTTGACTATTAATGGTAAATTATTGCGAAGTGAAAGGGGAGTATGAATATTTAAAAGGGAGTGTACTTTAGATATAACAGGGTGAGTAGAGAGCCTAGCAGCTTTAAATAGGTAACGATCTGAAAGAAATTGTCTGCGAAGATCAAGGGGTGGTTCAACATTTTCTACTTGAAGAGCATTAGTTGGAGATGACTTCATGGATCCGGAAATAATTCGGAGGGCATTGAATTGAATTTTATCTAATTTACGAAGGTGGGACTTCGCTGCAGTACCAAATAAAAACGAACCATAATCTATGCGGCTGCGAATAATAGCATTGTAGAGCAGTTTAAGTGTAGAAGGGTGGGATCCCCACCACACCCCCGCAACAGCACGTAATATGTTAAGATGTTTTTGACATTTGGAGGAAACCAAGTCAATATGGGTTGCCCAAGTAAGTTTTGCGTCAAAGGTTAAACCCAAGAATTTAAAGGATGTTTGAATTGGAATTGAGGACTGTTGATAAATGATGGAGACCACAGGGGGAATATGTTTTCTCGAAAACACCACAACAGAGCTTTTGGAGGGAGAGATCTCCAGACCGTGTCTGGATAACCACTGCCCGAGTCCAGTCAGTGATGTATTCAAGATTTGTTCTGAGATATGCACAAATTTATTCAAAACACATATTACAATATCATCAGCATAAGAAAGGATACAAGCATTGGGGGATATAGAAATGGACAAGTCATACGTGTATATATTGTAAAGGAGAGGACTAAGGACTGATCCTTGAGGGAGTCCCTTCCAAATTGTCCTGGAATATGAAATACCATCTACCACAACTATGATAGAACGAGATGCTAGAAAATTAAAAATGAGGAAAGTTAATTAAGATGGTATTTTAAGGTGCAACATTTTTTCTTTTAAGATAGAAAGTACAACATTATCATAAGCAGACGACACGTCGAGGAAAGCAGCAATTAAAGGGGAGCGTTGGGAAAATGAAATGTGGATATCAGAAGTTAACATACTGAGATTGTCCATAGTACTTTTACCCTTTCTAAATCCAAATTGATGTTTATCAAAGATATTATGATGTTCACAAAACCATTCTAGGCGATTTTTCACAATATGTTCCATAATTTTCAACAAACATGATGACAAAGCGATGGGGCGGTAGGAATCCCCTAGAGAAGGGTCTTTATTAGATTTTAGTATTGGGATAATTAGCTGAGTTTTCCAATTTTCAGGTACCTTGCCTGAATCAAAGATCAAATTTAAAATAGACAAGAAGTAACTTCGAGTGTGAGGTTTTGTGAATTGAATAAATGAATAAGGGATTCCATCTTGACCAGGGGAAGAATTTTTGACACTTCTGAGAACCAGGTTAAGTTCTTCTAATGTGAAGGGGAGTCTAGTTGTTGGGTATGATTGGGAAGGTAATATGAATATGGAAGGTCTTCATTCCGTGGAACGAAGGATGGGGCCGATTTAGAGATAAAAGAATTCAGCCAGGATTCTGGCGGATGTTTTGGAGTGTGAGGGGACAGACTAGAACGGAATTTGTTTATATTTTGCCATATTTTGTTAGCGGGGAAACTTGGAGATAAAGATTGGCAAAACTCTTTCCATCCCAATCGTTTTTTCTTAACAAGAGTACGTTTGGTTTGAGCCTGAATTTTACGAAATTGGAGAAAAGAAGACACACTAATGTTTGTTTTTAAAGATTTAATAGCCTCTTTGCGGAGTTTTACTGCATCTGAACATTCTTTATCCCACCAAGGAGGAGATAACTTTTGTTTTTTCTTATTATAGGTCTTAGGTGGGATACTTTTAGTTGCTGCTTCTTCAATAGCTTTTGTAAACTGATCATAAGTTGAAAATAGATTAGAATCAGTAGGTTGATCTAATTTTTTTATTAAAGAGTCTAAAGTATCTTGATATTTAACCCAATCAGCCCTATGAAGATTGAATTTAAAGCGGGAAAGAGGAGGGGAGGGAGATAAGAAAGAAGGAAAGGAAAGTATGATTGGGAAATGATCACTGCCAAGTGTGTCATGAACGAGGTTCCAGGTCAACATGGAAGCGATGGATGATGATGAAACAGATATGTCAACCGCACTAATATTCTGATTGGGATGAGTAATTCGGGTAGCAGATCCATCATTCAAAATGCATAAATCAAATTTCTCTATAATATTAATCAACTCTCTTCCGAAAGCGTTAGACTTGGATGATCCCCATGAAGGGTGGTGTGCATTCATGTCTCCTAGTAATAATATTGGAGGAGTGAAAATGTGAAGAAGTTGTTGTAACTGGAGAGTGGTTGTTTGGGATGGATGTGGTATGTATATAGATATAATTGTTATGTTTTTGACTTTTGTAGCCACTACATTGAATGCTAAACCACCCGTGTCAATATGCACCGGTGAAAAGGGGATAGAATTATGTATTAAAAGTGCAGCTCCGGCCTTTCCGTCCAATCTGTCGTCTCTCAGGCAGGAATAACCCGGGAAATGGTACCGACGACCAGGTTGGAACCAGGTCTCAGATATAGCACTTATATATGGAGTATATTTATTTAGTAGGTAACAAATGTCTGCTTTGTTGGACACAGCGCTACGGCTGTTCCACTGGAGAATCCTTTCTGCTGGATTGAACATTCTTTAGGTTGTTGAAAATTTCTGTAATCGACTGGGCAACGTTGGGCGGTAAATTATTGTTTGAGAGAAAACTAGAGACAATTAAGAGGAGATTAGAAATTATCATATTTGTATCATCTTTTTTCTCTGTGTTATAACGAAGAGCGCAACCGTTTTCAGGTTGTGGAATTTGGAATTGTTTTAATATAGCATCGTGTTCTATTTTATTATAACCAGGTGGTGTAGGTAGACGAGGTGATTTTGTAGAATAAACAGTCTTACGGAATGAACTTGACATTTGACTAGGAATAAGATTCAGGTATTGGGCCGTGATTTCAGAATATACACGCTTTACAGCAGGAATCAATTTTACTGCTTCCGAATATGAAATATTATCTTCAGACATAATTTTTTTAATTTTATTTTGTCTTTCCCATTCCGGGCAGACTTTACTAGTAGCTATATGACTTCCAGTACAAGAAATACATGTTATAATTGAATTATCATCTTTACACTCTAAACCCATGTGAGGACCTCCGCATTTGAAGCACCTAGCTGTAGAGCGACAAAGTTTTACAGTGTGACCGAATCTACAACATTTAAAACATTGAATTGTCGGATATTCATATTTTGTAACAAGAAAAGAATTATAAGCTATGAAAACTCGTTGAGGGAGAATTTGACCATCAAATTTTAATACAACTGTTTCAGAAGGTGCATAGGTGGCTTGACCGTCTGAAATTGTTTTCCGATTAAAACGTCTCATTTTAGTCACACGCCCACAATTTTCTGGGACAGTAATATTATCAATAATTTCATCGTCTGTTAAACTAGTGGGGATACCTCTAATTACACCCATACGTGAAATATTGAATGTGGGAATAAAAGCTTTATAATTATGTTGAGAGACAACTGGGTTCAGAAAAAAATTATTTGCAGCATCAGCAGAAACAAACTGAGCAGAAACTCTGTTCCTACCAATCTGCCTCATACCACCTGGTAAAATTCCTGAAATGTTTTGCTGCTTTAAAAAAAATCCCAATTTGATAGAGTTCAGTCTGATATTTAATTCCTGAGAATTCAATTGAATATGGACAATGTAGGGTCCGGGATCATTTTTACTGTATGATCGGGTAGTACCTGGATTACTGTTAAACGTGTGCAAATTGTTGGATAATTTTGGCTCTTTGCGAGGCATAACCTCTTCCACATCAGAACTTTGAGGAGTAGAACCCCGTTGTACTCTTTTATGGGTCTTTTTTTTTCCTTTACCCTCCTTCGTCTGAAGAATCTGAGACTCATCAGAATCTGGAGGGTCAGGAGGTTCAGGAGGGGATATACTTGACATATTGAGTTACAAACACTTACTGACAGCACCACCAGACAGCACAAATATATACACTAAATACACCACATTAACACAAAAAAAAACAAAGAGAAGATTTAAATCACTAAGATTGAAGTGTACAAACAAATTTTCAATATTATAACACAATTTTTTCAATAAAATATGAATTTTCAGTTGAGAGCAAAATATTGTATGTTTGACAGGTATTATTGTCACTCGCCAAAAAAAAACATCACGGCATTTAATTATTTCACATATTTCGGTACAGAGTACATTTATTATACAAACATACATTAATTATTTACCGAAACATACACATACAAACATACACACAAAATTTTGGACGCGTGTTACATGTAATCAGTTTTCTGATAGTATAAATATAATATATGTAGCATATACAGTGATGGATGGATAAGATGGGTCGATGGCAGAGCGGTTATCGCGCTGAGTTAGTAATCCAGTGGTCGCGAGTTCGAATCCTGCCTCGACCGATCTCGTTCACCTATAACACAAGCATATATGCTTAGTTTAGGGAATGTAGGAAGATGTATCCATAGACCATACGAAGATGTATCCATAGACCATAGACATAGACCATTAGGGATCATTACTCTACAATTATAGGTTTTTCTGGAAAAAACTGTTCATATGAAAAGCCAAAAACACTCTCTAAAATAACAATTGACTATTCAAAGCTAAACCTTAAACTAAAATCAGAAAATTGGAGCCAAACGCTAATGTGTACAGATACAGATATAGCGTTTGATCAATTCATGTTAACTTATTCGCGATACATTGAAGATGCAAAAACTATTTCTATTATTAAACAAAAAAAACATAAATTAAAGCCATGGATAACAGAAGGTTTATTCTTTTCAATCAACAAACGAAACAAACTCCATAAAGCGCTTAAACATAATTTAGACCCACATGCATTAATCTATTATAAAAGATACAGAAATATTTGCAAAAAACTTCTTAAAGATACTAAATGTAATTATTATAAACAAAAACTTGAGGAGGCTGGAGGTAATCAAAGAACTATCTGGAGTATCATTAAGGAAGCGTCAGATATAAAGAAAACAAACATTGTTCCATCAACGCTAAATATAAATAATGAGAACATAACATTTGCAGATGACCCTTGTAAAATAACAAATTACATAAATGACTTTTTTTGTGATATTGGGGATAAATTAGCAACAGAATTACTAAATCAAACATCAAAAACCGAAATTGAACTTGCTAACAATATAACACAGTCAGCAGTCTATTCACCGAATCTATTAATTTTGACTCCTTCAACAAGTGCAGAAGTAGACCTCGTAATTCAGTCACTAAACGATACTAAATCTCCAGGTCATGATAAATTAACAACTTCATTATTAAAAACTACCAGACAATTTATTACTACACCCTTAAATTATATTATAAATCTGAGTTTCTCATCTGGAGTTTTTCCAAAAGGTTTAAAGCGTTCTATAATATTACCAATCCATAAAAATGGGAACTCGACCGATATAAATAATTTCCGACCAATCTCTATACTGTGTGTAATCTCGAAAGTCATTGAAAAAATTGTTAAACGAAGGCTTAATGGGTTCTTGGATAAACATGAAATTATATCTAAGTATCAATTTGGTTTTCGAGAAGGATACTCTACTAATTCGGCTGTATTAGAATTGACAAAAAATATCACAACGGCGTTGGATTGAGGTAGTAAATGTTTAGCAATATTTTTAGATCTGTCTAAAGCATTCGACACTGTGTCACACCAAATTTTGATTGCTAAACTCTTTAAAATAGGAATAAGACACCGCTCTCTTGACTGGTTTACCTCGTATTTGTCTAATAGAACACAATCAGTGTCACTACTGGGTCATAACTCATCGGATAGAACTGTGAAATTTGGAGTACCACAGGGAAGTGTATTGGGTCCCATTTTATTCTTGATTTATATAAATGATTTGTGCGCGTTATGTGAGGGTACTACGACGATAGCATTTGCTGATGATACAACCCTGTTTATTGAGGGAAAGACTTGGCATGATACTTTTGTAATAGCGGAACGCTCAATTAATATTGTAAGGAATTGGCTTGATGCAAACTTGCTAACTTTGAACTCGAATAAAACTAAATTTATTCCATTTAGTTTAAATAACTCGACGCAACCTCCTATAAATCTTATTATCCACATAAATAATAACTCAAAACAGGATGCAATTGGTAGAGTTACATCTATCAAATATTTGGGTGTTTATATCGACAGAAATCTGCGTTGGGATGCACATTTGGATAATTTGTCTATTCGTGTTAGAAAACTAGTACATGTATTTAGATGTATTAGAAATATATTGTCATCAAGTGTATTAAAACAGGTATATTTTGCGTTGTGTCAGTCTATTTTGTCATATGCAATAATTGTGTGGGGTGGATGTGCCAATGCTATTATGGATCCTTTACAGAGGGCGCACAAAAGTATAATAAAAGTTATCAACAAATGGCCTAGAGACTATCCATCAATAACACTATTTAAAAATTACAAAGTACTCGATATAAAACAAATTTATATAAGATCGGCAACAACGCACTTCTTTTACAATGATCGCTCTAAATTTAGATCACAACAAAGCCGTAACACCCGTCAATCAGTAAATATTAATTTTTGTATACCTTATTGTAGAACAACAATGGCACAGCATCAGTTTGCTTTTAGAGCACCGACTGCATTTAATCGGCTTCCTGTGGAACTTAAAGCTTTAGAAAATAAAAATAGGTTTAAGACAGATATTACTGCACGATTACTGGATAAGACCATAGATACATTCTATTTACTTACTTGAGTTTTTGCAAGCTGACGTGTGGCGTGTGACGAAGGGTACACTGAGACTGAGATTTAGATTTAAATTCACTAAGGAAATAATTGTTTGCATGTTTTTGGGATTTACTTAGTTCATTTTTAAATATTTTGATATAATTTTATTGTATGAATATGTGTATGTTTATGTATATATATGTAAACATACACATATATTTTATATGTATGTTTGTATTGTATTCATAATTTTAGGCGATGGAATTTATATTGTATTTATATTGTAAGGCTATTTATATTGTATTCATTTAGAAATGGCCATCATATTTTTATCATTCTTTCCATCATCTTTTCTTTTTAATAAATTTATATTATTGTAGCCATTATATTTTATACTATTTTAACAATCATTTTAGTTATCTTTTTAATATTTTATATAATTTTATTGTGTTAATATGTGTATGTTTGTATTGTATTCATAATTTTATACGAAAGAAATAGCCATCATGTTTTTATCATTTTTTCAATATTTTTTTTTTTTGTTGATCATCTAAATTTTTTTTTTAAATATGTTTATATAATTGTAAAAAAGCCATTATATTTTATAGTATCTTAGTATATTTTTTTCTTAAATATTTTTATACAATTGTATTGTGTTAATATGTGTATGCTTATACTGTATTCATAATTTTATGCGAAAGAAATAGCCATCAAGACACAGGCTTTGCCTAGTTTGATGGTGATTAAAACACCTTAATGACACTGCTTTCTGCATCACTGTATAATATAATATGTATTTGTTAATAATAATACGAATTATAAGTGTATCAATATTTGTCAGACATGAATAAATAAATAAAATAAAATAAAAATAAAGTATATGTACTTGTTTAACAAGGAAATATTCATTAAAAAAAAATCATTAATACTTACATAAAATAGTGATAAAGCATAATACATAGAGATTGGGGAAACCAGCGACAGGTGTGCGACGAAAGTCGGCAAATAAATCAATACAGAGATACCTACATACTTTAAGTACCTACATGAATAATTCTGTCACTCGATAATCTGGTTGGTTGGAAGCCTAATGGCAATAAGCCCACCAGTGTGCATTATGTTTGTTTATGTTATGTATAAAAAGTAAATAAATAAATATATAATATTATATATCTGTACATCCACGTATAAAATATTATATATCTTTACATACACGTATATAATAATATACACTTTTACATAATATAAGAACACAAAATATGTGTTAAAGGTAGATAATCATTTTCTCGTATAGAGGTATTCAGAAAGGACAGCATTCAATTGAAAATGCTTTAGGAGGAAGAATAATAGTAGGTACCTAGTGTCGGATCGGTTTGGACATGGGGGGTGTATGGGCGTGTATTTAGACATTGAATGGTGGAAAATTCTGTCAATACCATTTGACTAAGCAATTAATTCTTTATGAACGAACCCAACCCATTCTCTTAGTATGTGTGTGTGTGTGTGTGTGTGTGAGGTGTTTGTTAATTCTATACAATTCACATGGCCGAACCACCCACTCTCCTCACCTTATCGATCCTACATGACAGTTTAATGCCCACGCAGCGAAGTTTATTGGTGTGAACGCAGAAAAAAAGAATATTCAATGGTACCGAACGCCACAAACTTTTATGCTTGCATACGTTTATATCAATATATTTTTTTCTTCTTCATCTTCTGATATCCTGTCAGGAACCCCCAATGTTGGCGATCACTCTGGAGAATCCCTCTCTGTCCTGCGCAGGCCGAAATATCTTCTCCACAGTTCTGAAGCCAGTCCAGTCCCTATTGATACGCAGCCAGGATATCTCAGTTCAGTTCAGTTTCAGTGCCGGCAACCCGACGTTTATTAAATAAGAATACATGAATTACAATATATTTTTCGTTCCCCGTCTCACTAGGAAAACCTGTTCTGAGACGGGTCACTTACAAAATTACTGTTTAAAATAAATTATATATTTTCAAGTTCTAGCCTAGATAATTCTGTCTGAGATAATTCTAGCCTAGATAATTTTGTTCTGAATCTGTCTGAGATGTTAAAACTTTTTTGTCTTATAAATATCAATGAATTATGTCCTTGTATCAAGTAGTTACCAACATATACCTAAAGATATAATATATACCTACTCATACATTACTTAAACTAAGCGTAAATGCTTGTGCTATAGTTGAACGAAAGATAATTTGCAAGGCTACATATGAAGTTGATTAAAGTAAAGTTAAGATCAGAGTAAGATTATGGCCTTGTAAGCCGAAACGGTCGTCATACATGGGGTCATACCGCTTAACATACATGGGGTTTAAATCGATAGGTATTGAGGTCCCCTACCTCCCTGCTTCGGTTGATCAACTCCTCACGATACACCGTGTAGATATACATATGACGAGTTTTTCAACATATTCCTTCCTCGATATTGTAGTAGAAAAAAAGAGTAAGTATTGAGTTGTGAACTTTACCTAATATCTCTAGAGACTTTATCATGGCAAAACTTTTTTTTTTGGAAGGGACGAGAAACTAACCCAGTTAGTAAAAAATATTATATTATGAAGAAAAGGAAATATCTTTATTATTATTTTTAAACTTTCCCCTTTGACATTTTTATAAAGATAAATAGACATTTGCATAAATTTTGCTAAAAATAAAAGGGTTGACAGAAAAAATATTATTCAGTTTTAAATGGATGCGATACCATATCATCACGACATTTCCATATTTGGTGTAGGCAGAGATATTCGAATGCCAGACTCCTCTGTTGGATACAGAGAGAAGGTAATGTTGCACTTACCTGGTGGCACCTTTTCCTTCGTATGGGAGGTCTTCAGTAGTGTCCAACCGAAGCTTCGGCTTCGGCCACCTTCGGCCAAAAAAAAAACACCTTCGGCTTCGGCCAAAAATAACCCGAATTTTCGGCCGAAGCCGAAGCTTTTTGTCAGCCGCTAAAAACAGTTAAAACTTGTATTTACATGCGCGAACATGACATGTGTAGCGGGTGTATAGATTCGGCCGGTCCAGTGTCGCGTGCCGACTGTCGACCGAAACAAAACAAGAGTAACAAAATATTATTACTTAAAATACATAAGTAAAAACAATTATTTTACTTTTTTCCACTTGATAAATTAGTTTGACCACTGACGCGTTTCGCTCAAAGAGCATCTACAGAATGGTACTCATGTATCAGTGGACCTTTTATTTATAAATACAAATTCATTCCTAACACACCTTTTTACATGAAAATATGAGAAAAATTATGAATAAAAATAAAAACATTATGACATAACCAAGTAAGAAGAAACAGTGTACAATAATAAATTATTTTATTTTTTATTTATTTATTATACAATACATACGTTTACAAATATTTGGTTCCATATATCAACATATTAATATTTCCTTTCCTAATTTAAGCTAGAAGCTTGTGTTTAGGAAAGCAGCAGCTCTTTGCTTACATTATATGAATACTTCACAAAAAATACATAAAATAAATCTTATAAAACATGTATGTATAGAAAACAAATCAATTAGCATTTATATACATATATGTAAAAAAGGACACAATTTCAGAACAAAATATAGAAAGAACAAAAAAAAGAAAATACATCCAAAATCAAAAAACACCAACATTAAAATTACAACAGGTACATAGAAAAAAAAATTAACCACAAAAATAACAATTTTATAGAATGGAATATGAGGGAGAGTGTTTCAAAGTGTCTTGAGTTTATCTTTAAATAATTTGTAATTTGTTTCTGTTCTAATATTTATTGGTAGGTTGTTAAATAATTTAATGCCTTTATATACATATATAATGATGTTGTGCTGTAGTAGTTCGAAATAAAGGTGTCGTAAGACCTCCTATGGTGCTATTTCTAGTACTAATATTTGTGTCTGTGTGTATATTGTTGCTGATTTCTTTATGTATTTGTAGCAATGCGATTTTGTTGTATATTTTTGAGAGTGGCGGGACTGGAAAAAGTTTGAACACATTATTAGTTGGGAAGTCATACGGTTTTTTTAGTATAATTTTTATTAAAATTCTCTGTATTGTTTCAAGTGGCAATAATGATGACTCCCCATCCAATAATACCGTATTGTAATACCGTGTGGGCCAGTGCAAAGTAAATGATTAGAGAACAACTATAAATGACTAAATGTTATACTCGTATATAATCTATAGATGGTATAATTGGAAATATGAGGAAAATTGTGGATACAAATACCAAAAAACATTATGACATAACAAAGTATGAAGAAACAGAGCGTACAAATAATTACTATAAATGGCTAGCTGTTAAATATATGTAAAATATAGGTATACATGGAAATATGAGAAAATTGTAGGTACAAATAAAAATATATTATGACATAACTAAATAAGAAGAAACAGAACACACAATTATAAATTATAGTATTATATTATGTGCATATATATTATATTTTATCACATTCTCTGTTTGTGTGTGTGTGTGTGTGTGTGTGTGTGTGTGTGTGTGTGTGTGTGTGTGTGTGTGTGTGTGAGTGCTATGTGCTGTGTGCTGCGTTCTGTGGTGTGCTATGTAAGGACTTATAGACTTAAGTACATTCCATTCTATTCAAATTTTGCAAATACGTATATCTAATACTCGCTTGGACTCCATTACATTCTGAAGGATATCTGAATAGTGCTTCTCAATTTTTTCAACTATCAGATATTTCAAAGTGACCCCAAGCTCAGGAAACTTATTATTTGAAAAATTTATTTTCAAATAGGCAAAAAGGCTCATCACTTACGTAAAATGGAATTGAAAAAATATCAATTTTTCATAATAAAATATTAAATATTTAAATAAAAAAAAATAACTTAACCAACTTATTTCATAAAATTGCTGACAATTTTTCATACAAAATTTGAATAGTTTGAGTGACTTTGGAGTGAGGAGTTTAGCGTTGGCCACAACCCACTTGTTTTTTCATTAGAAAGGGGATATCTTACCATTGGTCCTATTTCAATTTGATCAAGATCTGATCATGGGATTCATGACAAATACTTTAAAAACTAAAAAAATATAAAACCTGCGATGATTCTTTACCACGTAGTTCAAACAGTTATAAACTACTCTATATTATTACCTTGCACATTACACGTCTTAATTAAATTAAACCCTGTATGGTGCTGAGTCCTGGTGCATGACACTCAAGGACCAACAAAGACTACTAACATTTGAAAACAGGATATTACGTAAAATATTAGGCCGAAGACCAGGAATTGCGGCAGGTACCTGGAGACTACGAAGCAATGAGGAAAATCGTGCATTGACAGGACAACCTTTAATCACCAGCGAAATCAGGTCCAGAAGTTTAGCTTGGATTAGACATGTTGTCAGATCAGGGGAAGAAAGATCCACAAAATGTATTCTGCAAAATAACCCTGTGGACAAGAGACCCCTGGGAAGACCAAGGCAGAGATTGATGGACAATGTTACCCGAGATCTGAACGTGCTGAATACTTGTGATGACTGGGAGTCCACTGCAGCTGACAGGAAGGCTTGGAAAGCTTTTGTTAAGGAGGCTAAAGCTCTACCGGAGTTGTATGACCATCGGAAGTAGGTAAGTAGTAAGTAAGTACATTACATCATTACATGTCCACTGTCCATGTGCTATCATAACTGTTTAAATATTAAGATGTAATAAATAATACTTAACACGTGTACCGACAATTTAGCAACAATTATTTTTCAACATAATAATAATGTTGTAATTTAAATTAACATGATGCCAAATAACATCAGAGCTCGTAAAAGGGTTAAATAATCGTATGAAATAAAACGCTGTGTAAATTGGGTGGAGGCAGTCTGACGTTAATAAACATATGTGTTTTTATGACCTACCTACAATTATTGTAGGTTGTGATATTGGTGATTGATGTTATTGTTGCTATTGTCAAAATAAATATTTACAAAATACACCTTATTTAAATTTCATATTATACAATAGGCCGTTTGTGAAAGCAAATACTCGTATTTTTATGAAATTGAGACATTTCAGTTTAATTCTTCTACTTTTTAGTTTATGGGACATTCCACCCAATCATTAGGATGATTTCTGATAGTATTTTTTTTATCAAGTTGAGGTTATTGCATTATAGATTTAATCTATTTATTTACATTTTAAATCCTTACAAAATAATAAAACAATAGGTTTATTAATGTAACAAAATATTAAATATGTAAGGATCCCACTAAGGCGAAGCCCATATGTGGGAAATATTTTTTTTATATTTAATAAATTAACAATCAAACTATAAATAAAAAGATGTACAGTAAGAAAAAACATATTTCCCTTTACCAGAGTGCAAGCACTCGTGTGTAAATGAGACAGTTAAATACAAAATATTATATATACATAATTACTCTCTATACAAAAAGAAGTTTATATATTTTACATATCAGTCAAATTTAATAAGGTTAATTTATTTTTCATTTGAATTCATTATATTCAATTGCCAGTCTCAAATCTGTTTCAAGTTGGTTGAACCACACCACCCCCATTGTATGTGTAGTAGTGCTGTGCAAAACTTGTATGTGTTAACGGATACACACTTGACCCACTATATTTTGTCTATTACCGCCACACGTACAAAGGCATGGTGCGACCTTCCAATGTCCTTATGTATTTGAAATAGCACATTTTTTTTTATAAATACTTTTAACAAAACATAAGCAAAATATATTTAAAGAAACCTTTTTTTTATTAAGGATAAGAAATTTTGCTATGTGGAAATAATATGTTGTGGGATATCCTATCAATGTATGGAGTGAAGAGCAAACTAGTACGTGCTGTTGCGTCTCTGTATGAAAATAGTGGAGCCTGTGTCCGTGTCAACGATACGCTGACAACATGGTTCCCTATTCATAAGGGGGTGAAGCAAGGCTGCGTATTATCCCCATGGCTGTTCAATCTCTATATTGATCACTGCGTAAGAGCACTAAAGAATGAAAATATAGGCCTGACACTAAATACTGTAAATGTACGTGATCTGATGTATGCAGATGATAAAGTAGTGATTGCTGAGTGTGCGGATGAGTTACAGTATTTATGTAGTGAATAAAGTATATGAAGGATGCTTGCAGAACGGACTGAGAATGAATGTGAGTAAATCTAAGATATTGGTATTCGAAAAAACTGAAAGTATGACTCCGTGTAGAATAAAAGTAGAGAACGAATGGCTAGAACAAGTAGAGGAATATTTGTACTTGGGGAGTATGTTTGAAAGGAATGGAAGACCTGATAAAGACATTGAAAGAAGAGTTATGGCAGGTAACAGAATAAACGGAGCTCTCAGACCAGTAATGTCCGATCCAAGCATCTCAAAGGAAGCCAAAATTGCCGTACATAATGCAATTGTAGTGCCCACTTTGATGTATGCCAGTGAAACATGGACGTGGCAAAAGACGCATGAAAGTAGAATAAATGCTGTGGAAATGAGATCACTAAGAAGAGTATGTAATAGAACGATATATGATAGAATAAAAAATGAGGACATAAGGAGAGAATGCAAGATAAAGAAGGATATTATATGTAAAATGAAAGTGAATGCTTTGAGGTGGTTTGGACATATAGAAAGAATGAATGATGAACGACTGACCAAAAAAATATACATGGGTGTAAGAGATGGAGTGAATAGTAGGGGCCGCCCCAGAAAGGGATGGCATGACCATGTGAATGATATTTTGAATGAAGGAAATATTAGAAGCTTGAATAATCGACGAGCATGTATGAGACGATGTATGGATGTAAAGGAAGCTAGTAATGTATGCAAAAATAGAGGAGTATGGCGCTCGGTTCTCTCTGCTTACCCCGAAAGGGATATGGCGTGATGGTAGGTATGTATGTATGTATGTATGTATGTATGTATGTATGTATGTATGTATGTAAATAATATGCATACCTAGAAGAGGAATATTAAGCGTATAGTACAAATCATGTTTGGGTTGGACTGGGCATTCAAAAAACACATAGTCCAGGGTCTCGACTTCCTCTCCACAAGCACACGAAGGGCTATCCCTAAAGTGTATCTTGTAGAGGTGACTGGTGCATGTACAGAAGAATGATTCATATCTTATGGTCTCATAGTCTCTGTAACAGCTGTCGCTTGTCGCGGATCAGCCGTCGGTCAGTGTTGTTACGAACAACGAAAAAGTGGACTGTATAAATTATGATAGACAAAGGAGGATAGGACTCATCTGAGGACGATTTAGCAAGGTATACAAAAGACTTAAAAATACATATAAAATTGCAAAATTCTTCATTATCATAGTTTCATAGTAGTGGAGAGTGTACGTGTCATAGTTTTAATATTTTTCTTCATTATCTGTATTATCAATATAAATTCACAATTCGAATAATCCGCAGGCCAAGTCAGTAAAAAAAGTCGAGATCCGACAACGTATCGCCGCTCTTCTCGCCATGTTAACGCCCGTGACGACAATTCGTAGTCACTAAGCGCTGTCGAGTTCGTAAATGCACTTATTAGTATTTGTCGCCGTTGGGCTGGCTTGCGGTACATTTTTGAATTATCATTTATGGCAATACACAATATTTTCCCCATGATTTGAATAAATGTCAAATTTGTTTACATAAATTTGTTAAATAAATATAATATGGTCATATTTTTAAGCACGAAAGCAAGTTATAATACGATTAAATTAACTTCAATTTGTGTTTATTGAATGTTTTGAGAGTAATTTTAAAAATTATTTTTAATTATATTTCGATCAATTTATCAACTGTGATGACAGCAGCGTGTCATTTTTTTTTTACTAAAAACTACGCCGAATTTTCTTTTGTTAAGTGTAAAAATACATATGTGATAAAATAGCTTACAAGAATACTTTCTCAAAAACAAAAATTATTTCAAATCTATACCTACGGAAAACATTTACGGACGCATAGAATTATAAAGTTATAATCTAACGGACGCATATTTTCAATAAATATATAACCATATAAAACTTATGTTACGCGGTAATTAGCAATAAATGAATTACGCGGAATATTTAAAGGGTTTGAAGAATCTCTTAAACGGCGTCGTTTAACCCGTTTATATAATTATTCTCAAAATAAATATGAAATTCGGCATTGTTCGCGTAAAAAATGACATTTAATTCAACATGGAGGCGTTAGATCCTTGTCTCTCGACTCGATGTCGACCCAATCTCGCCGTCAAATAAGTGGGCGAGAACGATTCGACGCGTTATCTGCTTAGTGACTACCAAAACTGTCAAAATATCGACTAGTCGATCTTTTCACAGTTAACCTCGTCATTTATCGGTCGAGATCTACTTACAGACTTAGCCTGCAGTAACAGTTTTACACTGTTTTCTTTTGTACCTCTCTCAAAAATCATCGGATTGTTCATACCATCACGGCATATCCCACAATGTGGGGTAACCAGCGAAAGGTGTGCGGGTGTGCATTGCCTTATAAAAGGGAGCACAATACATATGTGTATACCCACACACCAGTCTCGTCTCACCTAAAAAGGCACTTCATTCAGAATGGGTGGTGAACCTCATTGCTGAACTATGTCAGATGTTATTGTTGCCTGTTGTATTTTCGATTACCCGGCACTTACGGGACACTCGAAAACAGTAATAGAAAAGAGTGGAAGCACTATTCTAAGCCGGTGCCTCACAGCATCGGATTGTGAGGATTAAAAAAAAGAATCATAAAAAATCATTACAGTAGTATGATACTTTAACTTCTAATGTTTGGCTTGGAGGTATTTGAAATATAATGAATGTTATTTAATATAATATTGTCATAATATTTTTTGAAATACTGTACATAAAAAATAGCTTTTAGAATGTACAGTTACACGAGACGCCCCTGAATTAGATATAGATTAGCGAAAGCTGAAATTACTGCTTACTAAGCTCTGAAATAACTTGAAGCTTATACAAACCTTCTAGACAGTTTGCTGAGTTGGAAAATTTCATTGATCTCTTGTCTGTCACATAAGGAGATCTGTGTTTGTCTCAATATTTCCCACATCTAATAAGACTTTCGTGAACTATCAAATCCATCAGAAGGATCAATATTACTAATTTATCCACAAGAATATTACTAATTCCTACATGTATCTTTTTTTGGATTATTTATTAAATTTCTCAGAAATAGATAAGGCAGGATTATACGTGATTGAAAAAGAAACATTGCTAGTAGAGAGATGTTTGATACTCAAAGGTAAAAGAAGAAGGCATAGGAGAGACCATGTGGAAAGAATGGACTCCCAAAGCCTACAACACCTTGCTCTACATGGAAAAATAGTTATTTTGTAGAAGACTCCCAATGTCAGCTGGGAATCCACACGACAAGAAATAGGAAACTCTGCATAAACATAGTTGCCTTATAAAAGTATGAGAAAAAGAGGAAAAAGCCACCGCCTAATCTGTATGTATTTAGTCACACGATCTTCGTAGCACGCCAAGGGAAGACATAAAATATATGACTTGAATAACACACAGAACCCTAGTAACCTTAGGACTAGCGATTAACAAATGAAAAACTAAGACTTGGTTAAGCACCCCCGGGCTCCGGCCTTGCAGTGACATACTGTTTTGGTCTTTCATTGTATTATAACGAAACTAAAAGACTTTTCGTTGCACCATGGTGCATATAGAACAGTCAACGAATGTGAATAGATGAATCGCACTCGTAGACTGTCATAGAAATCAGCACATTTCATATGTAGATAATTAGACAAGTGACCAAGATATTTGACAGAAATATCATATTGGCTGATTAGGACCTAAACAAATCAGATCTAATATATGTAACCCTATTTTAAAATCCTAAGATATCAAATTTCACTATCAATCGTATTTTTTTTTATTGACAATTTATGTTAATATCTCAATAGAGACGAAGTTGGAATATTATAGAAGAACCAGGATTTCAAGGCACCTACAGGACTTACGACCTGTCATCGGCTGCTTTACGTGATCACCTTAGGCGCTTGTGCAATGTTCACCAATTATGCCTTCTTATTGAGTTCCCTAATAAATGTAATTTTTGAAAGTTCTACATATTTATTTATTTATTTATTTATTTATTTAAAGGACAACATACAGCATATAATAAATTATAAAACATAAAGATAATTTGATTAAGAATAAAGCCAATTACAGGTTGTCGCTGAAGTTATTGTAGTATATTAAGATATATTAGGAATGGTTACATATTATGGTGAGATATTGTGTGAATGATGTGTGAAATTGCATATATAAATGTGTCAGTATAATTAAGTGTTAAATTTGATTATGACGATGAAATTTTAAGTTTGATATATTTTTAAATGTGGGGGCGCTAAGTAAGAATATGTCAATCTCTTGGAAATGCCTATTATATGTATTACAGACTCTGTAGATTGTTGCATGTTGAGCATAGTTGGTGTGTTGAGTGGTAAGACGGAAAAGAGGAGTGTGTCTAGTTCTACGGGTAGGGATGTTGAAAGATATATAGTTTAAGAGGGCAGGAGAATCAATTTTATTATTAATAATATTGTGGAGAAGCATCATATCAGATACAGTACATCTGTTTTCGAGTGAATCAATGCCATGGTAAATATTTGAATAATGTGTAACAATTCACTTGAAAATAAGGAATTATACTATTGCCATCTATGAAGTAACGAAGAAACCTTTTTTTGTAAAGCCATCTATTGTGAAATTAGTATATTTGTATACAATAAAAGCAACAGTCCTTTTAAATATTCGATTTAGTTTTTTATTTTGCTAATGTATAAGGCCATCAACATAATTCATTGTATTTCCACACATTCCCAAATGCTCAATGTGATGATTTTCTCAGGTCGATCCTGAATATTGAAAGTTTTCTTCAGTCTTGGCTGAATATTTTATTGTTGTGCGTTTGTTTTTACAGTTTCTTTTGTTTGCTTTATGTGTTTACATCAATCTCAGTCCTATAATTGAGTTAGGATGGATCGGTTACCCTTTTCCAATACTTTTTTTTCTCTTTCTCTTGTTGCTCCTGCTACCAATACTTTCACACTTGAAGGTCGTTTCTCTAATAAATTATCCCTAATTCGCATTTTACATCATGGTTCGCCAATCCATTAGTATATGACGATTACAAATAATAGTACCTACTTACAGGAGATTTTTTAGATTGTTAAAACTGTTTTTTTTACGTAATCATCTAATTTAGACATTTTTTTAAATTTTACCTATCCGTCCGTACTGTACTTTTGCATCTTCGTTTCAAAATTATAAAACCAAACGAAACCGTCTCGTGCTGAAAAGTAGTTCAATAAATGAAGAAAAAAAACAAGCGTTTAATTTTAAGAAAAGGCCCTCACCAGGGGGTAACAGTCGTCCTGTAGGTATAGGAAAAAAATACCTAATTGTAGAATAATAAATATTTTTATTTCAATAAAGGTACCATGAAAATTGTTTATAAAGCATGTAAATATTTTATAATTCAATAAAGGTGCCATGAAAATTGTTTATAAAGCATGTAATTATTTTATATTTCAATAAAGGTACCATGAAAATTGTTTATAAAGCATGTAAATAATTTTTATTTCTATAGTGCATGTAAATTGTTTATAAAGCATGTAAATATTTTTAATATCAATTTATTATGTAAATTGTTTATAAATCATGTTATAATTTTTTATTTCAATAAAGGTACCATGAAAATTGTTTATAAAGCATGTAATAATTTTTATTTCAATAGTGCATGAAAATTGTATATTAAGCATGTAAATATTTTGAATATCAATTTAGCATGTAAATTGTTTATAAAGCGTGTAATAATTTTTTAATTCAATAAAGGTACCATGAAAATTGTTTATAAAGCATGTAAATATTTTTAATATCAATTAAGCATGTAAATTGTTTATAAAGCATGTAAATATTTTCAATTTCAATGAAGCATTTAAATTGTTTATTAAGCATGTAAATATTTTTTATTTCAATAAAGGTACCTTGAAAATTGTTTATAAAGCATGTAAATAATTTTTATTTCAATAGTGAATGTAAATTGTATATTAAGCATGTAAATATTTTGAATATAAATTTAGCATGTAAATTGTTTATAAAGCATGTAATAATTTTTTAATTCAATAAAGGTACCATGAAAATTGTTTATAAAGCATGTAAATATTTTTAATATCAATTTAGCATGTAAATTGTTTATAAAGCATGTAAATCTTTTTAATATCAATTTTGCATGTAAATTGTTTATAAAGCATGTAAATATTTTTAATATCATTTTAGCATGTAAATTGTTTATAAATCATGTAAATATTTTTAATATCAATTTAGCATGTAAATTGTTTATAAAGCATGTAAATCTTTTTAATATCAATTTTGCATGTAAATTGTTTATAAAGCATGTAAATATTTTTAATATTATTTTAGCATGTAAATTGTTTATAAATCATGTAAATATTTTTAATATTAATTTAGCATGTAAATTGTTTATAAAGCATATACCTACCTATTTTCAATTTCAATGAAGCATTTAAATTGTATATTAAGCATGTTAATATTTTTTGTGTTGGTAGTATTAAATGATGTGTGTGTAATGTTCAACAATTTTATAATTTTGATATAACTACCCACAAATAATTATATAACTTAAAAAATAAACGTTTTGGCAGCAAGGTCAGAATATGTAAGACATGCGTGCGACCGATCATGACGTATACATATGCTGCGGAAACGCGAGCAGACACTGTACGAACCAAGGGGCTCCTAGGCACAATGGAAATGATGGTTTTTAGGCCAATCATTGGAAAAACTCTCCGAGATTGTGTTCGCAATGTTGAAATAAGAAAAACACGTGGAATAGAGGACATCGTTGATGGAGTAGATCCAGAAGTAGACATTGGAGGGAGCACGTAGCCAGAATGGACAGTGATAGACTCGCGTATACTGCAGCAAATGAAATACCTTCTGGTTGCCGCCGTCTATCGTGAAGACATCCCAAGATATTGAAGGATTCCAACATCGAGGTCGCAATTGTTGGACTTCGTTATCTCAGGAGGTATACTTTTTGTATTACAAAACCAACAGGTCTACTAAACGAATTAGAAGAAGCAAGTACCTACTTATACATTGTGAACATTTCAATCTCGAGAATGGGTTAAGAACGGTATAAAAAGGGCATGGTTGTTAAAATGTATAAGGAAATGGTTTGTAAATGGCAAAAAGCAATGGTAAGGGTCAGATCAGAAGAAAAAGAGTATATACAGTAAGAAGAATAAATTGACGTTATTCACCATATTCCACTGGAATTTCACGCCGATATTTGCTCACAGGGTTTATGCCATTTGACACCGTCATGTTTTGCATGAAAATGTCTTGAAATTACATACTGCACCGTCAACACACGTGGCTAAGTTGGTAAGATATCTGACTCCTGAGCGAAAGGTCCGGTGTTCGATTGCCGATGTAGACAAAGATTTAAATTATTACACAGCCTCTACGCGGAGTAACCGGTAAAAAACACAAATAACTGATTTCATAAGTTGCTTAGTTATAAGGTTAGTTATTTATGGTGGTGATGATAAAAAAAATACGAATTATCGAACATGTGTTCGATAGCAGAGGAGCAATTTATTTAATTTCATTTCTCACGCAAATATTGTTTCTCTGGGATGGAAACACTGGTTAGTTGGAAGGAATTGCCATACGGCAATAAACTCGCAACTTTCGCAGGGTGCAATGAAGTGTTTAATATTATTATTATCTGGTTTGTAAGAATAAATTTTCTATTGGCAACAAGCCCGCCAGAGTACAATATGTTTCTTTTAACGATGTACAAAAAGATAAAATATATAAATAAAATATATAACATTATTTTGTATGGGGAGGGCTTGTCTCTATGTATTTTTTTATAATCATTCCAAAAAATACCAAGTGCACAAGTTAAGCATCCCAAAAATACTCATTCATAAGTTCAATTCCTTAGTTTTATCTCTATGGTCACAGGTGCACAGACAAACATTCACTTTGTTATCAATATTTACTTCTCGGGCTCCTCACGACCCTCAGTCATGAGGGAAAGACGCTCACAATGAGAGAGAAACTCTCTCAAATATTCATTTATCACGCACCCAATAAGAAGTTGCCACATTCCCGTGACTTCTCGGAAATCCAACCCATTTTTAGGAGATCTGAATAGGCAGGTAACGATCCATTTAAATATTTTGATATTAATGTTCCATGCAAATGACATGAATATTTTCATGAAATTTAAATATGCATCGTGTCAAGCGTGTTTTAAATGATAAATTACATGGGTAATGGGCCGTCTCCATGATTCATAATACGATGAAATGTGCCTTTTTTCATCATTTTTTTCGTGTCATGACCCCCGCTTTCCAAAACTGAGGTTCGAGTCCAGTCTCCGGATACACCTGACTAACGCGCTCTCGAAGGGGCCGACAATATTAATAGTCTCAATTTGAGGTTAGTTATATAAATTGGAGGGCCAGCAAGAAGAAATGGTAAAGGTTAGAAAGAGGAGATATATATGTATGTATCAAGCGGGATATTCAAGTAGAGGTAGAATAAATTATTTCTCTTGTAAGGAAAAAGGTAAGAAAAATAGTGAGAATTGTAGAAAAAGCGATTAGTAGTCTTAAGAAAATTTATTGCGGAGCTAAGGCGTCTTTAACAGAGAAAACATTCGAAACCATCACGCCATGGTCTTATTAGGGAATTAAATAAATACCGTAAAATGTGCTTATAGGTACGTTTGTTGCCAATTGGCAATTTCTCACAACAAGTCCAAGCTAAATCGAATATTTTTAAAGTTCCATATACGCAAAAATTAGATTTTTCCAATAGATTGGATTTAAAGTACACATCTATAAAGCGGTAAAAATTATTTGTTTTTCGAAAGTAAATCCTTCTGTCAACAGCTGATTGTCAACAAATTTTGGTGGCGTTGTGTATCAACAAATATGTTTAAGTCATGTGTATAGATAATTAGTCAACGTCAAAAACTCTTTTTTGTCAAGAAATAAGTTGTACATATTTGTCGTAATCTTGCTATTTTGATTTAATAATAAAATACACATTCGTTATGTACTTCAATCGTTGACAAGTTGATAAGAAACAATTAATTGATGAATTACCTAATGGTGTTCATATAAAATGATACGTCGATCTGTATTAAGTTCTGTAGACGAAATAGTAAATATAAAAATGAACAACTTCTTATCATCCTAACCCAATTAGTATTTATCATCCACATTTTTAAATATATAGCTCGTTGAAATATCGTTTAACGCCATCTATACAAAAACTACCGAATCAACATATCATTAAGCGGGAATATTTTGATCAAACAGAGTAGGTTTGTATCCGAGATAACAACGTAATAACATTATTACGAATGTCGAGCAATTAATTTTGTGACGCAAACACAGGTGTCATTATATTGAGTGCGTAGGTAGACACAATATTATTTAATGTTTAACTTGGAGACATTATTTTTGGACTCGTGTGTGAGGAGACAGTACGGTGATTATTATTTACTTTCTCAATATAAAAAAGGCGGGAATAAAATAATATCTCTCTTTTTATTATTTGAACAGTCGCTTGAGATATTAAAATACTTTGCAAATAAAGCAAAAAAATACGCTCTATAGTAAATCGTATAGAGATATTATGAAGAAGTGAGGCTTTGGACTATAACACAGGTGTTTCAACGCTTATGGAACATTTTACATGGCATAATTTTCCCGCCGAAAGTAAAATCTAAACCATGGGTCAGCAACAGTTTAGTTATGAAATTTAAGATCTCAAGTTATTTTGTAAAGTTGTAGTTCAAAGCACTCTGTGTTTTTTCAATCCAGTATCCCTGTTTATACAACGACACAATATTCTGATTAATGTTTCAAATTACCAAAACGTCTATTACCATAGGGCGACCGTGGATAAAAGGATTTTATCCGCGCGGTGTCACGTAATGAGTCCCGTATATAAATGCAGTCAACTTTTTAGCATTTCTCATATACTAAAATTCAGACGGATAAATTTAGACGAATATGAATCGAAAATATCATAAATATTCGTTAAGACTTTTGGATGAGATTTGTACCTAATCATGAATTTTTCCAATGAAAGAATCACATTTTGCGTCGTAATTACCTTCACAAGATAATATTGAATTTTTCATTGGTCTCCTTCGTAATTTAAAAATTTAAAATTGTCCAAAATATCATCAAGTATGTTCTTGAACATTTCCATATTACTTAAAGACTAAAAATTTGTAATCTGTGAACAAAATACATATGTGACAGTGACAGACGAAATGCGAGCGAAATGAAATAGCTCGCGAACTTCATGGCTATATATGTTCCATATTCATTAGTTAATTTCCTTGAATTCACGAGTTTTTAAGTGCATTAGCGCAACAAACTAGTGCCTAATTCGAGGTAGTACTTGCCTCCTAATAAACACGGAAAGGTAAATACGCTACCGGACCCGTAAAGTATGTAAGTTACAGAATATAGGTAATATTAAGTACAAAAGACCTTATTTTAAAACATTCCTATTTTAGTTAATGTATTGGACCTTATTTAGATCGCTTTGATATAAATATATTAGGAAGTGTGTGAGTGTGTATGAACAAGTACTGTATGCCCAGGTCACATTATGCTGATAGTATCAGTTTGATTAAAATAGTGTTATTAAACTTACAAAAACCAAAAACTGCTCCCAATATAACACAGGGACTATCCTTACTATATTGGAGGACGAAAACATTAATGACAGCAAAACGTAGGATAGTGTCGATGGTGTGGATTTGTACAGTGTACAATTGATGTGTAGGTATGTAAGTATAGCTTCCATTGACTATAGTAATATATGTTTTAAATATTTTATTTAAGATATTACTGTTTATTTGAAATGATAAATTCAGAAATAATAATAATTAGAATTTATAAAGCGCCGTTTAGTGATACAAGATCACTCCAAGGGCGCTGTGGCTTATTTGTTGGCTCTACTAAACAAAGCAGTCTTAAGTAATTTACTGAAGGTGTCAACGCTCTGAGCTCCACGTATATCAGGGGGCAATTTGTTCCATTTAGAAAGTGTATTTAAGTGTAATAATATATAAGTTTTTTAAAAAAAAATCAATCCCTTCCATTTCTACTTCCCTCCAGTCCTCTAGCTTCAAATATTGCACAATGTGAAGTTTTGTAAAAAAAAAACAAAAAATAAAAATGTGAAGTGGTTTGAATTTCAAATGAATATCAAACTTTTTTTTTAATAGTATTTTTTTTTTCATTTTATAATATAAATAATAACTTAGTATACACCACTTATGAGCACAAATAACTGTCGACCGGTTTCGAGAACAATGTTCTCATCTTCAGGATGACTTACGTACTAGGTAAATTAAAAATGAAAATATAGACTTAACCTAAACTTTATCTTTAGTTTAGGTTAAGTCTATATTTTCATTTTTAATTTAGTACGTAAGTCATCCTGAAGATGAGAACATTGTTCTCGAAACCGGTCGACAGTTATTTGTGCTCATAAGTGGTGTATACTAAGTTATTATTTATATTATAAAATAAAAATTATAATGACGCCACAAAGTTAATTCCTTGAAAATAAAACTGAATATTAAAGGATTCTACCTAAGGAGTGTAGTATTGACCATATTCTATTCCTTTTTATATATTGTCATCAAGAGTGTTTACAAAATTCCTGTAATATAAGCGAAGTAGGTATCTATAGAGCTAAGTTACAACCCATTTGTTTTTTTTATGAACTGTTATCGGAAGCAAGTGTGTATAAAAAAATCAGTGATATTGGACCATGGAAAATGATTTAAATATTTATATTTGAATATAAGAGGTAGGAAAAGTTTTGTGTTGGCCACATCCTACTCGTTTTTATAATATATTGTTATCAAGTCTGTGAATAATAGAATTTAAGTTAGATTGGGATGTCCATGGGAAGGATTTTGCGTGGCTCTTGTGCCAATCGTTGACTGCTCTCAATCTGAGGTGTATGTATGTCGGTTTTGAAAGTTTTAGGTATGGGAGATATGAGGATCGGGTGAGGATGAGGAGTTAGGTGTTTGGGGATGTGAGGCGAAGTAAAGGTAGAGGTAAGGGTTTGTGGAGGACTACTATGTAGTTTACGTTATGTTAACAAGAAGGGTTGGCGTAATTAAGGTTTTCGCTTGAAAGATTTTAGCCGGAATATTGCCTAACGGTAGGGAGTTTAATATGCACTTTGCTCCAGAAATTATGTGTGATAACTTAGGAAAGTTTCAGCTACGCGCGCGCGCGCGGCATAAACTTTTATCATTTGGTGAATTTAATACTGTTATATCAAAGGATGCTTTTGTGGAGGATATAGGTAAAAATAGGGACACTGCATTCATGGAACCATTTGGATCCTAAAAGCATGGATCATTCTAGCAACTAACAAACATCAGCAGGTACTTACCCGATTCTAATAGGGTAAGTTGAGATGATGTTTTATTCATACTCTTTCAAACGAACTTATCTTGAGACCGATTCATCATCTGGCTGGCTAGGTATTTTGTTTTCCGACAGATCTCGGTTTTTCTTATCTTAATTTTAATTCCAATCCATTCAATAAAATACCGATATTTATTTATATATTTATTTATTACAAAATAAATAAATAAATAAATAAATATCGATATAGTAGGTAGTTATTATTTTAAATTCTATTGATAAACTAATGTCTTTGTGTTTTACATTTTTCTTTGTATTACGACTTCCTTCTCTATTTGAAAATAATCGAATGAGTGCATATACGCAAACATTGGATTTTTTCCCTGTCGGGAGTCAAATGATATTTATATTGACAAACTTTTTAACATCTCAATAGAGACGAAGTTAGGATATTATAGAAGAACCAGGAACTTAAGGCACCTACAGGGCTTACGACCTGTCATCGGCTGATTTACTTGATCACTATGTGATCATGTACACTAGCCGATAGTAAGCCTTGTAGGTGCCTTGAGTTCCTGGTTCTTCTATAATATCCCACCTTCGTCTCTATTGAGATGTTAAAAAGTTTGTCAATAAAAAAATCGAATGAGTGCTTTATTTTATTTATTTATTTTATTTAAAACATCACGAGCAACTAACAGGTAGGTACTATATTAAATGATTATTAAACACGCAACCAATAACAAGTTGCCACATTCTGGAGACTTACGATATTTATCGTCTCACAGATCCAGACTGAAGACACAATTAAAAACTGTGTCTTCACCGGGAATCGAACACGGGACCCTTGGATCAGCAGTCAGATACCTAACCAACTGAGCCTCGTATGCCGACTTTAGTCTGTAATCGACACAGTAAAATTAACACACCTTACCTAGTACATTTTAATTTTGAAAATTTATATATCTTTATATATCAAAAAAATTTCCGCTTCCTATGTCGACACGGCAATAGTTTTTTTTCTCTTCTTCAATAATTAAACATTTACTCTAATAAATATCACTTAATATGTCGCAAATTAATCAACTGGAAGATCTGCAAAATGAGTTTACGTTGTGTATGGCTGATTTTGAAAAACGCCTACAATCTTCACCAAGCAAAGTAAAAACAACCATTGAACTTGATTACCATTCATTCAAGAAGACCATACTAACAAAAATTGATGCTGTTATGACAGAAATTTCGGTACTCCAGAACAAAGTGGATGAACTGGAGTCTAGATCGAGGAGGAAGATGATTCTTTTACATGGAGTCGCTGAGGAAAAGAGTGAAAATATTAAAGTAGTGACAAGCAACTTCATCCAAACAAAAGTAACTTCTGACTTACCTCCTGACTTTTTTACCGTTTGTTTTCGTCTGGGCTCACCGAAAAAATCTCACCCGAGACCTATTCTGGTGAAACTTGTGAGCTCTGAGATTAAATATAGGATCATGTCAAATAAAAAGAAACTTAAAGGCACCGGTACACTTATCACTGAATCACTGACACATCACAGACAGAACATATTTAATGAGGCGCGGAAGACTTTTAATAATAACAACTGCTGGACAAGAGATGGAAACATTATAGTCAAATTACAGGATGGATCTTTGGTGACTGTTAAAAATATGAAACAACTTCAGGACCTCCACAACCTTCAACCTAAACGAGCACTACGTTCAAGAATTAAAACAAATCAATAATTTCACTGTATAAATACACTTTACTCTTCATTTCCCGTTTAATATTATAAATTTCAATCGCTATTTAATAAAATATTGAAGTATGTTTACTGTTATATAATGACGTTTTAACTTCGTGTTATTGTTACTGTTTCGATTCGAATATACAATATTTTATTCTCAACAGGTATTGCCAGTCATTAAATGCATAGATATGTTTTTTTTCCCTTCTGTCTCTCTGCCTTTATTCTAATGTTGCAACTATATATAATATTTTCCGTAAAATTAAAAAAAATTTCATGTATAATTTAACGTGTTTATCTCTTTCTTGCTCTTCAATATTTAATTTCAATTATATGTTTACATATTAATTTTGTTATTGAATTATCAACTATAAATTCATTATTTGCATATATACTCTGATTTTATGTTTAATTATTGTAAATGTCTTTTCGTATCATATTTTGTATTTTTGAGTTAAATTGAAACGCTTCTTATTATTTGTATATTTAAATTGGAATATTTATTATTTTATTTTTAGATTTGTATATTTTTTATATATTTTTTTCTGTACCTATGTCTATTCATAGCAATGAATCAAATGATTCCTTCCATTCTATCCCTGAATCCTTTGCCTCCTTTTCCAATTCCAATATAATCCCTGATATTTCTTCTTTAGAACTACCCAGCTCTGATTCTTCCGTCATATCAAGCACCGAACTCCATATTTCTTCCACTCCAGTACAACTACATGACCTTCTTGACACATCATTCTCGTGTTTTCCTAAAGGCTTCAACGTGTGTCATATAAATGCGCAAAGTATTCCCGCCCATCATAATGAAATTCTATCCACATTCTCGAATCTTTCTGTCCATGCTATTCTTGTTAGTGAAACCTGGCTTAAACCATCACTTCACTCGTCATCATTTTTACTTCCAGGTTATACGCTGATTAGAAATGACAGATTGATTCGTAGAGCTGGTGGTGTCGGGATTTATCTTCGATCTGACATTGAATATTCTGTAGTTCATCAATCAAATAACACTGATATAGGGAGCCCTGAATACTTATTTATGAATGTCAAATTTAAACATAATAACCTTTTACTTGGAGTACTATACTGTCCACCCTGTTCTAATTACTTCAGTGAGATTGAGTTGCATCTAGAAAATCTTCTTTCCATTTATCCACATATTCTCTTGATGGGAGACTTCAATACTTGTTTACTACGGAGTGATAACAGAAATGAAAATCTTATTCGGATCTTGGATTCACTGAACCTTACTATCCTACCTCTTCAACCAACCTATCATACTGAGATTTCTGATTCACTTCTTGACTTAATCATTACTTCTAAACCCAATTATATTCTCAATCATGGTCAATTTTCCGCACCTGGCTTTTCTCACCATGATTTGATTTTTGCTTCCTACAATATACACTGCAATAAACCTCCACAAAAAATAGCTTTTCTCCGAAATTTTAGGAGTATTGATAAAGCAGCATTGACGAGGGATGCCGAAGACATTGACTGGAGTAGGATTTATATTCTTCAAGATATCGATCTCAAAGTTTCCTTTTTTAATAATGAAATACTCAAACTTTTCGACACTCATGCACCTCTTACACGAGTGAAGCTCAAAGATACATCATGTGCGTGGATCACCGACGACATTAAATATCTCATGGCAAAGAGAGATAAAGCCTTTGCCAAGCATAAGCGGCAGCCGACTGACAACAACTGGAGTAACTATAAGGCACTACGTAATCGTTGCAACCAGTCTTGTCGCAATGCAAAGCAACGCTACATTCACAACTTCATCGGTCAATCTGCTCCCCGTCGCACTTGGAAATTCTTGCAATCTCTAGGTGTAGGGAGGAGTGGTGACCTTGAGACCCCTAAGATCGATATCAATGAGTTAAATCGTCACTTTGCTTCGCCTCCGTTCCTTCTTAATAATAATAAAAAAGCCAATACTCTCAATCAACTATGTAGTCAACCTATTCCTACCCACACACATTTCGCATTTGTAACTATAACTGATACTGAGATTGTGAAAATCTTATCTTCCATAACAACCAAATCCTTCGACTCCGATGGCCTCAATATTGAAATGATACGTCTGCTTTTGCCTCCAATTCTGCCCATTATTATACACATTATTAACCACTCACTGACCGTTGGTATCTTTCCATCGGCATGGAAAATCGCACATGTCATACCCCTCCCTAAGATTTCAACGCCTACTCAACTAAAAGACTATCGTCCAATTTCGATTTTACCAATATTATCTAAAGTTACTGAAAGGATAGTATTTAATCAATTCAATGCATGGATTTGTTCTAATTCTCTCCTTGATCCACTGCAATCTGGTTTCAAAGCAGGTCATAGTACCACAACTGTACTAGTTAAGATTACGGATGACATAAGACGTGCTATGAACAATAAACAACTTACAATTCTCACACTACTCGATTTCAGTAGCGCGTTTAATTCCGTTGATTTTGACATTCTTCTTGCTAAGTTATCCTCGCTAAACATAGCTCAGCCAGTATTGGAGTGGTTCACCAGTTATCTTGGCGACCGTAAACAATGCATAAAGATAGCTAACTCTACCTCTGATTATGCCACCTTGCTGTCTGGAGTACCGCAAGGTGGAGTTTTATCTCCACTGTTATTTTCCATATTTATTAACTCTATCACTACAAACCGCAGATGTAAATATCATCTTTTTGCAGACGATCTTCAATTATATTTCCATTTTAATATCTCTGATATTAACAATGCAGTCCTTCACATGAATGAAGATCTTAAATTTATCTCTTCTTGGTCATCGGATCATGGTCTTCTTATTAATCCGACTAAGTCCCAGGCAATTATAATCGGTAGTCCTCGTCTGCTATCATCTATGAGGAATTTGCAACTCCCACTACTATATATCAATAACCAATGCATTCCGTATACCAGGGTTGTAAAAGATCTTGGAATCTTCATCGATGATGACCTTTCGTGGCATGAACAGGTATCGCATGTTAGTAAATCTATTTTCTTTGCCCTACATTCACTAAATAAACTTAAAAATTTCCTTCCATTCCGTTGTAAAATAACTCTAGCTCAATCACTTCTTCTTCCATTGCTTGATTATGCCGATGTGTGCTATTTGGATGCAAATGAAGTGCATCTCAATAAACTTGAACGTCTTCAGAATATATGTATCAGATTCATCTTTGGGTTGAAAAAATTTGATCGCATATCATCTTACCGCAATCTTCTTTGTTGGCACAGGATACGCCAGCGGCGCAATATACACATTTTGTCACTATTGTACAATATTCACTCGAACCCAAACCTGCCACAGTACCTCAAAATCAAATTCACTTATTTATCCAACCATGGACTTCCACTCCGATCTGCTGAACGTACAACACTATCCATCCCTATCCATAATACAGAATTTCTCAGCTCTTCGTTCGAAGTACAATCAGCAAGATTATGGAATAGTCTTAGTCCGGATATTGCGTCGTCTTACTCACTTAGTATTTTCAAGAAAAAACTAAAGAAGGAATATGTATTTATCCTTGAACACCTGATCCCGATTTCCTTTCCTGTCCTTACCATATCCTTTTTTCTTGCTATGAATTATTATTTTTTTTTTTTGTTTTAATAGTATTTATGTAAGTGTTATACGTATTTTCATTGATTTCTTTTACTCATATTTATTTGCTGTTGTACATACACAATGTTGTAATACTTCGTAATCTGGTTGGTTGGAAGAAATTGCCTAATGGCAATAAGCCCGCCAGTGTACAATTATATTTGTTTATATTATGTACAAGAAGATGTATAAATAAATAAATAAATATCTAGTACTCGCTTAGACTCCATTTGATTCTGAAGGACATCTGATCAGTGCTTCTCAATTTTTTTATCTGTTGAATAGTTCAAAATAACCCTAAGCTCAGGAACTTTTGATACTTTATTTCTAAAAAGGCACATCACCTTTATTTAATGGCAATAAAAAATTATCAAGTTTTCATAATAAAATATTTAAATCAAGAATAATTTTACGAACTCTATTTCATAAAAATACTGAAAAATTTCCATACAAAATTTAACGTTGGCGACAACTAACTGTTTTCACTCCTAACTTACCCAAGGGGATATAGTGTAATTTTTTAATTGCAAATTATCAACTAGTATCATGCTAAGATTGTATTCTGAAAGTTTCATCACAATGTATCTGTGTGTGTGTGTGTGCTGTGTACGGTGTGTTTATTTTATACTTCATCAATTTTAGACTAAAGACTAAATTTTACAAATATGTACATATATAATACTCGCTTGGATCCCATTAGTTTTGAAGGATATCAAATCAGTGCTTCTCATTTTTTTCATCTGTCAAATTTTTCAAAATAATTCCAAGCTCAGGAAACTTAAAATTTGATATTTTATTCCAAATTGCTAAAAAGGCACATCACTTTCAGTATTAGAAGAATTATCATGTTTTCATTATAAATTTTAAAATCAAAAATAATTTAACAAACTACAAACATACATAATTTAACGTTGGCTTCATCTTACTGTTTTTTTTTTATAATATGAATTTAATCATATAATATAATATGATTAAATCACCGAAACACGAAAACAGTCTATCCGTTAGAGGCTTGGTCTGTGAACTTCCCAACAGCTTTTTAGTTTCCTTTTGGGGAAAGATTGTAGGTAACATAATATATTATGATGTACCTACTTTCCCTAAACTTTTCACATTCGTTGGGGCAACAGCGCGTTGTGTGGTGAACATGATACATTACTGCACATATATTTTCAGAGCACGAAGAAAGTGCAATGTCTACATTGTATTAAGGTACCTAAGAAATATGTAATGTCATTAAGGGAGACATGTTATTATGTTGTTCATTCAATGTTATTGTTGCACTTAGCTGCAGATATGAAACCATTTAATGAGCACTAAAATGGCGTTATTAAATGCGTCTAATGACCATATTAAGTCTCCACAAACGACAAGAAGCTATGATATTGTTATGGGGTGAAAATAATATTATGATAAATTACATAATGTGTCGGTACCATATGTTCTCAGAGGTTAGAGAACCTAAACGACCGGTGATTTGTATGTCTTACTTGATTTATTTATAACAAAAATATGTGTATATGATAAAATCAAAAACTAATATCTTTAGCAGCTACTGAACTAAGGCGACGATAATATCCAAACTGTTTAATATACTACCTAAACTTATACGGTCTTAATAGATTTAGTTAATAGCTTACTATATTGGTAGGTAAATCTTTGCTCTCTTCCTACAACCATACATTTTGTCTTCTCTTCGTTATGTCCTCACTAACAAGTCATTCCATTTAGTATTCAAATTTTGTTTGGAAAATTTTCAGAATTTTCAAGAAATGAGTTTGATAAATTAATTTTTTATTCAAATATTTTATTACGAAATCTTAATAACTCTTCAATGCCATTTTATGAAAGTGATGTGTCTCTTTACCAATTTTAAAATAAAAATTTCTAATTTTAAGGTTCCTGAGCTAGGGGTCACTTTGAAATATTTGACAGCTAAAAAAATTAAGACGAACTAATGAGGTCTAAGCGAGTATTAGATATACATATTTGCAAAATTTTAAGAGAATCAAATAAGTAATTTAGTCTTTAATCGACAAAGTAAAATAAACACACCATACATAGCACAGATACATTGTGATGAAACTTTCTGAATTCAATATGATAATAGTTAATAATCTGCAATAAAAAAATAGCTTTATAAATTGTGAAAACATAACTCCCCACTATTTCCCCTTGGGTTAGTGAGGAGTAAAAAAGGGGTTGAGAAAGAACAAGGAGAGGAAATCGTGATCGGGTGCTTGGATATAAATATTCCTTCTTTAGATTTGTTCTTGAAAATACAAAGTGCGTTAGACGACGCAATATCCAGACTTAGGCTATTCCATAATTTTACTGATCCAACTGTCGATTTGTTCAGAAGAACTTTGTTCTCTTAACATATCGACAATGTATCAAGCCAGAATACGCGAGAATTGTATGGAGAGGTCTACTTTTTTCACGGCTTTTCCAACTTTGAAGTCAAAAAACACCAACTTAGAGGCTTCGCAGCATATATGTTCCATACACGGATTTACTCAGAATTCGGAGTAGAACATTTCGTGTGTCTGTGTGTGTGTGTCTGTGTGTCCGTCCCCCCCTTATAACTTTTGATCCGCTCAATTTACAGAGCCTAAAATTTCAGAATATATAAACAGTTACAGGCCTACAAAACTTTTATACTCGGAATTTTGAATTTTTGTTTCAGTCAGGGGTTATCAACTTTTGAATTTTTATTTTATTTTTCCATATATCTCAGAAACCATAAATGGTAGAACGCTGAAAATTGGTACAAACATAGACAAATACAAAATCTCAAATAACTTTTTTCAAAAAAATTCCAGGGTTTCTCAAACATTTTTTATTAAGAAAAATATTTTTTTTATGATAAATTTATGAGTTTAACTGCATATATTTCTAAATTTTTCAAAAATATCGAAAAAAGCCGAAACACCCCAACTAGATAATTCAATTTTCTATAAAAAATATAAACATTGTATTAGCACATCTCAAACTTTTTTTAACAATTTTTATAAAAATTGAATGTAGTGACGACATTGCTTCATACAATTTGTAGGGCAGTCGCCTATACACAATATGTAAGAAGACTTAATAGTTTGATAGGTACTTAATCTCCAAACATACATACAGAACCATCATGCTGTTTTCATATTCCGGGTAGGAAAACAGGACTGACCTCCATACTGTCCTATCTTGACATACATACCAACATGTGTTAAAATTTTCAATAATTTGGATTTATGGGTTTATAGTTTGATTCTTATTCTTCAACTATACATACTATCGCTATCGACAGTTGGATCTCATGTGTTACATGCAACTAGTTGTATTTAAAACGACAGCTGAGAAAACCTGTGTTATGGATAGGGATTAATATTTTTGTACTTTCAGCAGCTCAGAGTGTATGTCAATGATTGAATAAATAAGTGAATTTATTTTTAAGATTCTGTGGCACATTTGGATATCAGAGAATATTGTATAATAGTGACAGAATGTGTATATTGCGCCTCTGACGTATCTTGGGCCAACAAAGAATATTGCGGTAAGATAATATTATATATCAAAGATGAACCTGATATATGTTTGGTAAGTGGGAGTATATTGGCGGGTTCAATTGGTTAATTTGATAAGAGTATGTTATCGAAAAAATAAAAGAGTTTATGCACTTCAGATTGAGATAAAGGCACCTCTAGTACCTATACGCCAAAGAGACACATGTACCTACCATTAGGCCGGCAGATTCTGGGCACAGACATTGAAATATTTACACAGTTGATGTTATAGAATTTAAGAGGTGGTGAAAAGAAAAGCGGTCGGAAATAGCGAGTTATAATCAAGCGGCGACGTCACAATGACAGCTAGAAAATTTAGAATAAGCGGCGATAGTATTGATAATAGCGGTGTTTATATTTTACTGAAGATTGACGGAGCTCACAACTCCAGTAGAAGCCTCGCTCACTATTGGCCATTGCCTATCCCGGCGAAACATAGAGGCTCCTTAATTCATCAAAATTCAGTGCTTCATTAAATTTATTTTAAATAAAATGGCGCAAACACATTTATTCTGAAGACGTTAAAATATATTGATGCATATTAATATTTTTTCCCGTAAAGTGAACGGGTAAATGAATAAATTGAAATAAAACAAATCTGTTTCAACGGAGGTATGTATGTGTGTTAGTAACATTGTGGATTTTGTACGTGATGTGTTTTTATATGTATAAAGCAAATGAACTTGGTTTATATTTTCAAATATTTCGTTATTAGAACATACGTGGTAGTTAACTTACCTAATTATGAAACATAACTTACTTTATTGTGTTTGTAAATTCAACACGTTTATGTAACTTTATGAAACTTGCAATTTACAGACATTTGAACACAATCATAATTCAATGTACCTACATAAATCATGGAACCGATTAAGTTTATAAACAGAAGAATAGGTATCTAAATATACTTCTCCTTCCTTCAGCCATTTCTCCACTGATGGATGTAGGCCTCTTCCTTTTGGCTTTTTGGACCCATCTCCTTCAGCGACGGGGACAGAATCATCGACTCACTTTTTCTGAGGTCCTTTTCAAAATCCTATGGTCTCCATTTCAGAATTCCAAGTATACCTACGTATTATTTAGTCTAAATATATTAGGTTTTTCCACTCCAATACGTTGTAGCAGCAATTGCCACGCCATTCGCCAAAAACCAAGTCTTCCTTGTTACATCCCTGTACCATGTTTCGGCAGACAAGAAGATGCTTATCATCTTGGACCTCCCCGCAATCGCAAGATACATCTACTTCTTCAATCAATACAAATATTTAAAGGAGAACAAAAAAAGCATATTTGACAAATAGTTCCTGAATATTTCTTCCACATACTTCCGTTTCCTCCATCATTTTCTCATTGCTATATGTGATGTGATACAAATCAATAGTAAAAGCCAATAATACTTTCCAATAATAAAAGCCAATTAAACTCGCTTTGGAAATAAAATTGCAGAAATGCAAAGTAATCCATGGCTGAAAATATTTTTGTTTGCAAACAAAGTTTGTGGGAGGCTACTGCAGAAGGTACCAGGTCAATGGTAGAGATGTGAAGAGCACAGTCGCGTTGTGAATGCGAATTTAAATGCGAAACAAACAATCTAAGAGAGTGATTAAAACAAGAGCGAAGAAATTGAGGTATTATTTTTTTGTTTCAACATCTGCGTACATCAAATTGAGTTACAGTTTTTAATGAATAAAGTGCAAGAAGGATGCCTGCAGAACGGAATGAGAATAAATGTGAGTAAATCTAAGATATTGGTTTTAATAATTGAAAACTAAAATGCTTGTAACATAGAGAATGAAGGGCTAGAACAAGTAGAGGAATATTTATAGGTCCATGGGGAGTATGTTACAGTGGAATGGAAGACCTGTTAAGAATTTAATGAAAGAAGAGTTATGGCAGGTAGGTAATAGATGCATTTTATCAATTATTCTCCTGCCAAATCACGGCCCGTCTTGTACTTACACTTGCCATCTATATTCACTCAAATGCTATTTGATTTTCAACTACTTTTAGCTGTCTTGTGGATCTCAATCTTAAAATTTGTTTGCACCAAGCATTGTTCCATCTGCTGTCCGTCAGCTTCTTCAGATAGACTATTCAATAACCTTAGTGATGATGTATAAAAAGTATGAGAAACTAGGTAGTTATATTTATTAAATATTTAATTATTGGACGATTTTCCTTCTGCATCCTTCAGTTTGCTTATTTTTTTATTATGTATAGCAACCCACCTTCAGAAGAGTGATTTGTGCCAAATGGAAGGAAAAATTAAACATTTTGTTCGTGAATATTAAGAGTTGTACATATATACCTACCATTAATTTGGTAGGTAGGTATATGAGAAGCCTGAAGCCTCCTAAGAAATATATTGTAATACTTGCTTATCTACTTGTATCACGTGCGAATGGCGTATTTGAAGATACCGTTACAACCCTATTTAAGAGTGCAGTGTTGTTTTTCCAGTTTCCAGGAAATGGGGTGGATCCTTTAAATACCGTATAATTCAACTCTCTAGGGATAAACAGTTAAATGTGAGATAACTCGTGGTTCAGGGATAAATGATGTATCCCCAACAATAAATTTATCTTCGCCAATGATTGAGCGACGAAATTTCACCGCCGAATCCAATGTTTAAGGGGAGATATTATCTCAGTTTGCAACAGCAGCTACTTGTATCTGTTCTGGTACTTGTCTTGTAGATGATAATATAAGGTTTATCATTTTTTATGAAAACGAGATCTTGCAACGTTGAGATGGATTCCCTCTTCGTAATATTTATTTGGTTTATGTGTACTGCGGCGGGTTTGGTGCCATAAGCTAATATCTCCATGCCAACCAAAGTACCGCGAAGCTTCCAGCAAATTATGAAAGGAAGAGGGGATACTAGAAGTACCTACTTAATATACCTATCGATTGAGAATTATTTTTTGTTATTGAATATAATATACGATAGTATTATTTCTTATGCTATTCAGTAGTCTTTCTGATTGGTATAAGAGCTTAAAACTTCAGAAGAGTGAATATTGTTTCTTTTTTGATATTGCCTTCTATATTTTAAAATATGAGTAGGTACAAGTACTAGGTACCTACATCTTAAAATAATTATCATAATTATCTATAAATATACATAATAATTATCTATACATCTTATGCAACAACAACTTCAAATTTAAAACAATATCACAATCTGATATAAAAAAAATAATACTTAGGAAACTACCTACACTCAAAGATAGCAATACGACAGGGACCGACGGTATAGATGCCAAAACAATATTAAACTACTTCAGGACCAAATCTTTTCACAACTTACATAATTTGATAAATCTCAATATAACATCCTTTCTTCCCACGTAAATTAAAAGAAGGTCTTACTGTACATATCTACAAATTACGCAAAAAATGATGTTAATAATTATACATACATAGACTCATTACACTTCTAATAACTTTTTCAAAAATGTTGCAAAAAAACTATTAAAGAACAATTGCAACAATATTATTGACAATTACAACATTATCTAGAACCAAAAATTATTAATCTACTCTCAAATAATTAATTCCGATTTATAAAAAAACAAGAACACCGAACAAGCCATTTGAACTGTCACAGACTACATAATAAACAATTGGACAAACAACAAAAAGTGATCTCTGTATTTTTAGACCTAAGTAAGGCTTTTGACACAATTTCACACGGTAAACTCTTTGCAAAACTGGATAGAATTGGTGTTAAAGGTAAAGAGCTCGAATTGTTAAAAAGGTTTATGTCAGAAAGACTTCAGCAGGTAAAGATCGGTGGGAGGTTGAGTGATCAGCTTCCCATTAAATACGGCGTTCCTCAAGGTAGTATTCTCGGACGACTCCTATTCCTTATCTACGTAAATGATCCCCGAATTGATGATCCCTAATGATTCCCGGAGAATTATTGGCAGTCAAATTTCTCACAAAGCGGATAAATATTAATACACACCCCATCATGCGTAAACTATCATCCTTGCTATCTCTATGTCAATCCACTAGATTCTGGGCCAAAAAACCATATCCTCACTTATGCTCAGCATATTTAAAGCTCCGTGATAGAATAACCGATTCTCCTAACTATTCTTGCCTGCCATACTACCAAACTCCCTTTAAGGTTAATTTCATTATTCCCAATATAATTGAAAATATTGGCATCAACAAATCGACTCAATTACCCCCCCACACCATTAACAAAATCTTCAATAACATAGTAAATTCTAAATGGCCGTCACATCTTAAAATTTATACTGATGGGTCAAAAATGTATCCAAATGGACCATGTGGCTCCGCAGTGTACATTCCTTCCTTAAATACTGAACTTCTCTTTAAGCTTCCCCCTGGGTCATCTGTCTATTCAGCGGAGTGTTTGGCGATAAGAGAAGCATTAAAACTTCTAGACTCTCTTCCCCATTCAAAAATTCTGATCCTTTCTGATTGCTTAAGTTCCCTCAAATCCTTATCCAACGATCTCTCTAAATTTCCAGACAACGAACTACTTTGCTCTATCAGATATCTCATGTGTAGTCTTATAGAAAAAGACTATGAAATTATACTAGCATGGATCCCTTCCCACGTAGGTATAAATGGGAACGAGATCGCGGATAAATTAGCAAAACAAGCCTCCAGTTCTGATGCCTCTTATTTTAACAATTCCCTTTCCATCCAAGACACAATTCGTTCTCATTGTAACATTGCCAAAAATAAATGGCAAGACCTGTGGAAAATAACTTCTGAAACCAAAGGAACATACTACTATAATATCCAATTAAACATTCCATCTTTTCCATGGTTTCATAAAAAAAAAATGTCCAAAAGAGAGATCTCTAATATCTCGAGAATGAGATTGGGTCATTGCTCAATTGCCTCTCACCTTTATAAAATAAATATAAAAGAAAACCCTTCTTGTGCATGCGGGGCAGAATTGGAATCACTCGATCACGTGTTCTTTGAATGTCCGATGCACTACGAATATGACATCTATCCCAACTTAAAAGTCCCTCTACCAGTCAACATGTCGCATCTCTTATCACTAAACTCTCTTGCTATTTATTCCGCAATATCCAAATTTATCCTTATCAATTGTATTAATCTGTAAATCGTAACATTCAATAACTTATTTTTTATCTTTTCTTCCATTTGGCACAAATCACTCTTATAAGGGTGGGTTGCCTAATATTTAAAAAAAAAAAAAAAAAAAATGATTCCCGAATATTAATGTTTAAAAAATCTTTAACGATTTCTACGTGTAGGTATTTATTGTAACCGTTTTTTGCATTTTTATTATTAAGTTTTTCGATAAACATAAAATTTCTAAATTACGGCTTACCGATTTTGGAATACCGAATAATGCCAGTGACTGAAATAATGAGCGGTAATATTTTTATTTTACGAGAATGCCAAAGTCTTTTAATCTCGTTACCTAAAGCGGTGTATTTTCTATTTTTTCATCAAATATTTTATAATATAACTAGAATTCGGAATAGCTAGGTAGGTACGTCGCAAATGTATGTTTTTTTTATTTAATTTTATCATGTATTATTATATCGGGTCGGTTATGTTGAATTGACCGGTCAGTTTATATTGTTTTATCGTAATAAATCAAAATATTATTATTTTATATAAATAAAATTGTTATTATTATTTTTTTACTAATGCTGCTCTTTCACAACATTTGTCGCTTTGTCGTATTTAAGGTAAGATTAGGTACCTACTATAAAACGCAATATTTATATTAAACTTAAGTTAAATTCTTAAGAGCCAACTCGATTACCGGGTCATTATTGGCCAACGTAGCCAACCGCAATAATGTTCATTATTCTGGGTCACAATCCTAGGATTGGTTTGCACCGCACACTCCATCTCTCCACATATCTCTGTTGTCCGCCAGCCTCTTCATCTCTTGGTAGCTGCTACAGCGCACATCACTGATCACCTGGTCCATATAACTGTCTCTAGGGCGACCTCTATATATAGTGTATTCTTCATGGTTACAATCCTAGGATTGGTTTGCACCGCACACTCCATCTCTCCACATTATCTCTATTGTCCGCCAGCCTCATCATCTCTTGGTAACCGCTACAGCGCATATCACTGAAGACATGTCAGCCGTGTTGGGTACCTCATTATCCGTTTTCCCCAAGAAATATTTTGTTTTTGTTATTTATACAAATTAAATTAAACATCTCTAAAATCCATCGAGAATTATCTTGTGAGAATTGATAGCTAACGATACTAAAAATAACAAACAACTTGTTTAATTCCCCAACGAAATTCCCTTGGAATAAAATAAATTGGAAAAACAAAACGGAGAGATAAAGAGATACAATAATATTTTGGAAAAATATATCAAAAGATTGGTACACGCTTCGTAGAACACAATAATAATGGTGAACTTGAAAGTGTTGAGACGAGAGAATTGGAAAGAGACGGAGATGTAACCGGTTAACCGAACCGCTTATTTATAATGAAGCAGAAAATAAACGAAGGTTCAATAGACATGGAATCCCATATAATATTATGAAAAAATCTCTTGGTGCAATATTATTTATACTATAAAAAAAATATATTGAGTAACATCTATATTATGTAGTTGTGATAGAATCATGATAGTTTATGAATATAAAATGCAACAAGGTTGATAGATAAAACTTATGGAGTTTTCTCATAGATGTCTCTGAGCTTGAATTCTTCATTCAAGTAGGATTTCTTGTTTACCTGTAAATAATTATTGCTTCACACAATGAAAATTTAATAAGAGATTTTGGCTATAATAATTAAATTATTTTTAAAGTGAAATAACATAAAAGTTATTATGGTTTTATACCCCAATTTACAAACACCAAATTTGACGGAAAACATATTGTATTTTGTTTACATATTTTTGTAGTAAAAAGTGACTGGAAATAAAAATCAATTATATTCATTGGACTCCAAATTATCACTAACATAAAAAGAAAAATACTCTCTGCATGGGGAGAATATTACAATTGGTAAAATAAATATTTCATTTATTGCACCTCGACTCTACAACACTTTATACTTACATACATCTCTTAAAGAAATAACATCACAATAGTATTCAAACAAAGTAACAGCAACAAACAAGCAAACTTACAGCAACTAACAAGGAAACTAACTAACATATATCACAACAAATTATATAGATGGATAAAACTAATCGATTGTTACCCGGACAAATATTGTATGTCCACTTTTTGGCGAAATTGAGTTATGATTAGGGTTGCCAGACGTCCTTTATTTTAAAGGACGTCCTTTATTTCAGACCCAAAAATTGATCTTGTCCTTTAATTTGAAATCTTCAATAAATTTAATTTGGTATTTTTTCCTTGTGTACGAATACGTGGACCAAAAACCGAAATAAGTTAGATATTGACACTGTAAAAGCAGAACTACAAATAAAGTCTTACTTCAATGTGAAATGCAAACAATTTTACAATTTCATTATAGAAAATGAAGTAGCTCTTAGAGCAGGCAAAAGTAATACCAAGTATACTATTAAATGAGAAAAGACTAATTAAGGTCATACTACTTACTTGGCTTCAATTAACGTCAAACTACGTTACATTGCGTATTAATATTGTTTTTTTTTTATTAATAAATGTCGCTAATGATACCATAATAGCATTTTATTTTAAAAATATTGATATTTTTTATTTTCATCCTTTGTCCTTTATTTAATCGTATAAAATCCTCTAATACATAAAATGGGAGATGGCAACCCTATTTTATCAACTATTTGCATGTAAAACATGAGATCCAACTGTCGATAGCGATAGTATGTATAGTTGAAGAATAAGTACCAAACTATAAACCCATAAATACAAATTATTGAATATTTTCAGATATTTTGTTATCTATACAACACATGTAGGTATGTATGTCAAGATAGGATAGTATGGAGGTCAGTCTTTTTTTCCTACCCAGAATATGAAAACAGCATGATGGTATGTATGTTTGGAGATGAAGTATCAAACTATTAAGTCTTCTTTGATATTGTGTATAGGCGACTGCCATACAAATTGTATGAAGCGATGTCGTCACTAAATTAAATTTTTATAATAATTGTTAAAAAAAATTGAGATATACCTACTAATACAGTTGTAATATTTTTTATAGAAAATTAAATTATCTAGTTGGGGTTTTTTGGCTTTTTTGGATATTTTAAAAAACTTTGGAAATATAAACAGTTAAACACAAAAAATGTCATAAAAAAATATTTTTCTTAATAAAAAATATTTGAGAAATTCTGGAATTTAGTTTTTTTTAATAAAATTTGAGATTTTGTATTTGTCTATATTCATACCAATTTTCAGCGTTCTAGATTTTATGGTTTCTGAGATATATGGAAAAATAAAGTAAAATTTCAAAAGTTGATAACCCCTGACTGAAACAAAAATTCAAAATTCTGAGTATAAAAGTTTTGTATTCTAATTATTTCTATTCAATTTACATATATAGCAACTCGCCCATTGAATGTTATGTGAAATTGAATGTTAATTGGTTGCAGGAATAATTTTTTCAACACACTTTGTCATCTGTGGTTAGAAATAAGTTTATTTCAAGCCATTTGATCACATGTCCAAATAAATTGATTTCTCAACTTACTGTTTAAGTAATTGTATGATACTTACTATTATATGTGTTGAAATTTTTCGCTTTTAATGTCAACTCATGTACGAATTTCTAAATATATGGCGTTACAAAAAAGGTTTATTCGTTACTTGATAGATGGCAATAGTATAATTCCTTATTTTCAAGTAAATTGTTACACATTATTCAAATATATAACTTTTAAAAATAACATTAATAGGGGAACTCAATAAGAAGGCACAATTACTCGCTAGTCAGTCGTCTCCATAATATTTGGAATGAATACTCTCATTTAAGTGATATTTTTATTTTGTCCAAACATAAATATAAAGGGACGATAAACACATTTTTTTATGAGAGAAACAACTTATATTTTTGATATTTTCAGTACGGATTTGTGTATTTTCGATTGTAAAATGTTTGTTTTTTGTATATCTTTTTTGTTTATTCATAATTTACATGACACTGCTATTTTTTCTATTTATGATTTTGAGTCCATGCGTAAGTAGATCTTTTTTTATTTTTGCTTACGTCTATTATTTTTTTTATTTTTGAATTTACTGCTTTTTATTTTTGCATTTACTGTTTTGGTTTATTTTGAGTCCATATGTATAGGTATCTGTTTTTATGTTTGCTTTCATCTTATTTATTTTTAAATTTACTGTCTTACTGTTTAGGTATAAGTTTCTTTTTTTGTCAAGTGTATACCTAATTGTTTTTTTTTCTCTTTCTATAGACTATAATATATATTTTTATCATCAATATTTTTATCATCAATATGTGTGGAAATGAGATCACTAAGAAGAGTAGGTATGTAATAGAACGATATATGATAGAATAAAAAATGAAGACATAAGGAGGGAATGCAAGATGAAGAAGAGTATTATAAATAAAATGAAAGTGAATTCCTTGAGGTGGTTTGGACATATTGAAAGAATGAATGATGAACGACTGACCAAAAAAAATATACATGGGTGTAAGAGATGGAGTGAATAGTAGGGGCCGCCCCAGAAAAGGGTGGCATGACCATGTGAATGATATTTTGAAAGAAGGAAATATAAGAAGCTTGAATAATCGACGAGCATGTATGAGACGATGCATGGTTGTAAAGGAAGCTAGGAATGTATGCAAAAATAGAGGAGTATGGCGCTCGGTTCTCTCTGCTTACCCCGTAAGGGATATGGCGTGATGGTATGTATGTATGTATGTATGTAATATGTGTTTTTATCTAGGTATGTAAGTATGTGAAAGGCATTTTATGCCGTTTATAAATAAATAAATAAAAGGTGAACGTTGTGCAAGTGCATAAAGTGATCACGTAAGCCAGCCGATGACAGGTCGTAAGCCCTGTAGGTGCCTTGAGTTCCTGGTTCTTCTATAATATCCCAACTTTGTCTCTATTGAGATGTTAAAAAGTTTGTCAATAAAAATATCTTGAACAAGCATCCTTGAAATACCTATCTTGAAATTAGTGTTTTTTTGCTTCGTTGGTGTACGTGCAAATCGCCCCCCTTCTCGGCTAAAAGCACTACCATATAATCTGTGGCTAAAAGTTCAAGTTATTGCAGACGATTTGTCCGAGTGAGACAGTCGTCCGAACATTTCCGATCTGAAATCGGCCGGTGGACGCGTACCGCAATATATGCGAATGACGTGTGCGAGCACGACACAGATAGTCTGCGCGGGAGTGTGTTTATTATGTTATACTATACATAATACGAGAGTGAGGCGCGATTAGTTACATAGTGTTGCCGGTTTGTTGGTTAGTGTCAGTGTCAGATGTGGCAGTTCGTCGGTTGACAGTTTGTGTGTTCTATGGGCGCAATGCAGGAAGACGTAGCCCATTATTAATGTGATTATTTTGTGGTAGGGGAGAGTGGGGTCCAAAGTAACGCGGGTCGGAAGTAACAACGTCCATATTTTCTATCGTGGACACGTAAACATCATATGAACTATCTCTACCGAACCGCTACCAACGTTCCCTCACCATGCAAGTATCACGGTAACCGTCGTGCAGTGACTGCATGTGTGCTGTTATATTTTGTGCATTTTGACATCATAAGTATTTTTTTAAGGTTACACCATTTTTGTGAAAACATACTCAAAATTCGTGTTACTAGTCTAAGTAGGTATATATGTTTTATCATCTTAGATGTTATTTTCGATATCTATATTTAGATTTGACTTAAATGTAGCAGTTTATAAATAATCTGGTATAAAATCTATAAAATGTGTTTGGGGTCCAAAGTTACAGGCAATTGAGGAAGAATGCATGAACAGCAAAGCCAAAAGATAACTGTTGGAGTTTTAAAAGACACAGACAAAAAACAGAACAAAGAAGAAAATATAAAAAAAACAAGGTCCAAGAGGATTCTACTGATTATGAATAAGATGAATGCTTGTGCATAGTGTGTATGGAGTCATTCACATCTAGTCGATCAGGAGAGCAATGGGTCCAATGTCATGACTGTAAAAATTGGACCCATGAGAAGTGTACCCCAGGTCTGATATACCTGTTATATTATACCTGTCACAACTGTGAATCAGATTAATATTTTTCAACTGTGATTCAGATTATTTTTTTTTATTTGATATATCTTTTTATGGCGTTGGCCGATTTATTGGTTATTATTATGCTGCGTTATTTGTATTTTCTAAAATAAAGATTTAAAATGATATCTACATTGTTTTTTTTTCACCTTTATCGAATTGGGTTGTTGTCAAACTTTTCTAAAAAAACACGTTTATATGAATATCATTCAGACCGAGATATTCACTTATTCTTCACTTGGTTCTGCCATTGGTGTTTTTTGGTTCTTTAATTGGTTTGTATATTAATAATGGTTTTCATAGATATGGTTTTTATAATAATAATGGTTGAGCTCCCTGGTAATCTATCCATTTATACAACTGTTACTTTCGACCCCAATAGGTGTTACAACCGACCCTGCTAGCGGGGTCGGAAGTAACACTTGAAGCATCTTTGAAAATCCTCCATTGGTCTTAAATATTTATAATTAAACACACATAGCGTATCTGGAATTATAGGCAAATATGTAAGTTAACTTATTGTATAAAAAAATGTATCATTAAACTGTTTGTTTTCTCACAATAAACTCAAATGTCAAAATTGTTACTTTGGACCCCGCTCTCCCCTACACGTATATAATTATAATAACTGTGTTGTCAGTTGTGTGATAATGTTTATCAAGATATGCGACTAGTTTGACATTTAACAGTTCCATCCAAATTATTTGGTATAGGTGCTTCAAGTTTAAACATAATCAACAGTCTGGTTAATAATGGTCTAGGTACATAATATTATTTTATTTTTACTCACTAATTTTTGCACGTTGACGTCGAAAAAAAGCGCCATAATGCGACCAAAAATATAAGTTTTCAAACAAAATATAATGTCGATTTTGTATGGGATTTGTTCGTCTTGCGCTATATTTTAAATTCAACTGAATGATTTGTTTCATTTTCAATAAATGGTTACCTTGTTACGTTTATGCCAGCTTATTTAGTAGGTACTTACTAGTTGCATGTAACACATGAGATCCAACTGTCGATAGCGATAGTATGTATAGTTGAAGAATAAGTACCAAACTATAAATCCATAAATCCAAATTATTGAATATTTGAAGATATTTTGTTTTCTAAACAATACATGTAGGTACCTATGTTTGTCAAGATTTTATTTATTTTTATTTTATTTTATTTGGAAACATAACAGCTTTTGTATATAAAATATAATACAGTTAAAAATTAATTAATAAGAAGCCTATTATAATGTTTCACAGAGTAAGATAGGATAGTATGGACGTCAGTCCTTTTTTCCTACCCAGAATATGAAAACAGCATGGTGGTATGCAGATTAAGTATCAAACTATTAAGTCTTCTTACAAATTGTGTATAGACAACTGCCATACAAATTGTATGAAGCGATGTCGTCACTAAATTACTACAATGTTAATATTTTTTATAGAAAATTAAATTATATACTTTTTCGATATTTAAAAAAATTGGAAATATAGGCAGTTAAACTCATAAATTTAAAATAAAAAAATATTTTTCTTAATAAAAAATGTTGGAGAAACTCTGGAATTTTGTTGAAAAAACAAATTTGAGATTTTATATTTGTCTATATTCCTACCAATTTTCAGAGTTTTATGGGTTTTTGAGATATATATATATAAAAATAAAGTAAAAATTCAAAAGTTGATAACCCCTGACTGAAACAAAAATTCAAAATTCTGAGTATAAAAGTTTTGTAGGCCTATAATTATTTATATATTATTTTGAAATTTTGGGCTCTGTTAATTGAGCTTATCAAAAGTTATAAGGGGGGGACGGGGGGCGGACACACAGAAAAACAGACAGACGAAATGTTCTACTCCGAATTCTGAGTAAATTCGTATATGGAACATATATGCTGCGAAGCCTCTAAGTTGGTGTTTTTTGACTTCAAAGTTGGAAAAGCCGAGCAAAATGTAGACAGTGCATACAAATCTCGTGTATCCTGGATACATCCTGGACATTGTCGATATGTTAAGAGAACAAAGTTCTCGTGAACAAATTGACAGTTGGAAAATTTGACAAATGTATTGAATTATACTTAATATTTTAACAATTTAATTTAATTCAGTATTATTGATAGGCGTGGGGTATAAATAATAATATGAGTTTTTAGTGGTCGATTCTCCTCCCCCCCCCACTCTCCTCCATACAATTGTGTTAATATCTTGTAATAGGTACCTACATATATTTTAGACTACTATATAGAAATTATCATTGTATTTTCGTATAAATATTAATTTTTTTGCTGTTTTATTCAATAAAATAAATACAATATAACAGTAACTGTTTGTTTGTTTTGTTTGTACATTAACTGTTAATGTACAAACAAAACAGTTAAATTAAATGGGACATGTTTCTAGCCCCTGTGGTACTCCGGCAATGACCACATTCAATATGACAGGGTGGGTAATGATAATGTAGCTTTTATTAGCATCCCCATTGCGATTTCAGCCATAAATCCTCCCCGCCCTAATCCTCATTTGAAATATTAGTTTTTCATTACAGAACGATGATGTAGGTATGTATAGCCACGCCTGTTCCTCGTAAACTCTTCATTTTTCCTTGCTCACCTCAATTTTGAGATACAAATTCACTCATGGTCAAACGCAGACACATCATATTATGCCAATGCCTTCAAGTCGTGACATTTGGTCATATTTTAATTCCATATTAACATTATTAACCGAATTTTTTTTTTGTCTTTATGCCTTGGTAAATATATCATAATTTTGGTTAAATTTGTTGAAATTAAATGAATGAAAGTTGGATGTTATTTGACTTTAAGAAGTTAAGTAATATGTTTGTTAATTTAAAATTTTGAATAGACATTTATATATGACATATTGATTGGGGATGTGGAAGAAATTTTTACCAGATTAAAATAAAATAAATTGTTGGAAGATATACGGTTGAAGCAATTGAAAAATAAATGATCAAGAGTCTCCTCCTCCTGACCACATTCACAAACTGGACTGTTAATTACATTGATTCTGTAAAGGTGGGAAGCAATAAGGCAATGGCCAATCCTCATATGTGCAATACAAGATATGTCCCCCCTAGAGAGTCTCTTTCCCTGATACCAATGATTTTTGGGAATAAAGCTTGAATTCCTTGTCTTATTTCTAGAAACTGACAAGTTTTTTTTTCCTATTTATGAATCATGTTAGTTTTGGGGGTTAGTAAGTAATCAGTTATAAATAAAATATTTATAAAAATAAATAAATAAAAACACAGTTTTAATCCACAAATGAGTAAGACTTTAATGAGCCTAAGCGCTTTCGCCGAATACAGCCGGTATCCTCAGAGGCAGAAATCAAACTCTGATCTCATATGTACATAGGAGGTCAATCTGTTTTTCCTACCCAGAATATGAAAACAGCATGATGGTATGTATGTAAGTTTGGAGATTAAGTATCAAAACTATTGAGTCACTGTATATATCGTGTAGTGTAAATACTGTCTTACAAATTGTATGAAACGATGTCGTCACTAAATTCAATTTTTATAAAAAAATTTGAAAAGTAATTACTACTACAATCTGGATATTATTTATAAAAAATTAAATGATATCATTGGGTTGTTTCGACCTTATTCGATATTTTTAAAAACTTGGAAATGTAACACAAATTTATCATAAAATAAATGTTTTTCTTAATAAAAAATGTTAGAGAAACTCTGGAACTTTAAAAAAAAAATTTGATATTTTGTTTTTGTGTATATTTATATTAATTTTCAGAGCTCTAGCTTTTATGGTTTTTGAGATTAATAAATGTTTTTGATATATATGGAAAAATCATAAAAATTCAAAAATTGATAACCCCTGCCTGAAACGGCAATTCTAAATACTGAGTATAAAAATTTTGAAGGCCTATAACTACCTATATATTATTTTGAAATTTTGAGCTCTGCATTGAGCGGATCAAAGCTATAAGGGACACACAGACACACTGAATGTTCTACTCCGAATTATATATGTTGCGAAGACTCCAAGTTGGTGTTTTTTGACTTCAATGTCGAATAAACCATGAAAAATATAACCATGGTACTTTGTCGATATATACATAATACTTATAGCATACATACATACATACCATCACGGCATATCCCACAAAGTGGGGTAACCAGCGAAAGGTGTGCGGGTGTGATTGCCTTATAAAAGGGAGCACAACACATCTGTGTATACCCACACACCAGTCTCGTCTCACCTAAAAGGCACTACATTCAGAATGGGTGGTGAACCTCATTGCTGAACTATGTGAGATGTTATTGTTGCCTGTTGCATTTTCGATTACCCGGCTCTTACGGGACACTCGAAAACAATAATAGAAAAGAGTGTAAGCACTATTCCAAGCCGGTGCCTCACAGCTAATAATAATACTATAGGACTGTTTAAAAATGAACAATAATACTCTCTAATAAATTTAAAATGTTACGACGCGACGACGCATTATTTTAATATAATCTTGAATAAAATAATTAATTGAATTTACTTTATGGATCGTCTCTGTTTGCTTTCGTCGTCATATTTCAAACAAAGAAATATTGTCTTAAAAATAATAATAGCTTATCCTTTTAATAAAAAACCGACGTCAAATAAAAATGAAACTTGAGATTCTAATGACAGAGGTTATTTTTGCATAACGTAAATACAAAGACAATTTGAATAGATCTTATACAATTTCCTGTAGCCAAACCCGCACGTGTTTGTTTGTCGTCATGTTATTAAATATATATTTTTTTAAACCGATAGGTATCTTAATTTAATTCTTAGACAAGTAGTAATCAAATGTTGGTACACATTAATATTATGAATACATTTAACAATAACTCAAAATTATAAATTATTTTTATAAAATAAATAGGTAGGTAGGTACCTACCTATTATATATTTTTTCAAGCATAAGTAGATGTTCGGATGTCACAAAATTCGATATTTGTATATTATTTTTACCGTTCATTTATTGTCGTTCCACAAGACATACCGCAAGAGTCTTGCATTTATGTCTTGCAAGTTGCAAGACTCTTGGTCTTGCAAGCATGGTCTTGGTCTTGCAGTGAAGTACGTGGTCTTGGTCTTGCAGTGAAGTATGTGGTCTTGGTCTTGGTCTTGCAGTGAAGTATGTGGTCTTGGTCTTGGTCTTGCAGTGAAGTATGTGGTCTTGGTCTTGCAGTGAAGTATGTGGTCTTGGTCTTGGTCTTGCAGTGAAGTATGTGGTCTTGGTCTTGGTCTTGCAGTGAAATATGTGGGCTTGGTCTTGGTCTTGATAAAAATGCAAGACCAAGACTGCAAGACTTGCAAGACTTTTGCTCATCACTATGAGAATCGTATGCAGTAGTAGAGTTTTTGCACGGTTTTTACAACTTTGAAGTAAAAAACACCAACATAGAGGCTTCGCAGCATATAATATACGAATCCTGAGTAAATCCATGTACGGAACATAATGTTATGTTCCATACATGGATTTACTCAGAATTCGGAGTAGAACACTTGTGCCGTATTTATAAATCATTCTCAGTGCTCAAGTCAATACTTAGCACACAGAAATGTATGGAATTCGTATATAAAATTCGGAATATAGAAATGTATGGAATTCGATAATTGTTAGCACGTCTTATAAATTTGGGCCTTGTGTGTATGTGTGTGTGCCCCTTATAACTTTTGATTTTCTTCATTAACAGAGCCTCAAATTTCAGAACATATAGATAATTTTAAGCCTATAAAACATTTATACTCTGAATTTCGAATCTTTTTTTCAGTCAGGGGTTATAAAATTTTTACTTAATTTTTCCTATCTAAAAAAAACATAAAAACTAGATCGCAGAAAATTGGTTTAGGTAAATATAGATAAATACAAAATTTCATTTTTATTTTCATAAAATTTTTAATAGACATTAAAAATTAAAAAAAAAAACAATTTTAACTTAATTGCACAGTTTATCTAGTTCTAACTTTTTTTTATATTCTAATGTTTATTAAAAAATTAAAGAAACTTTAATGGAATTCCATCAATAACTTTCGATCAAAAAATTAAATCTATATTATTATTATTATTAAGGCACAGCCACCAAAATCTATATCTCAGATTGTTTTTTTTTAGAGTTCCAGAGTTTTCAAACATTTTTTTATTAAGAAAATATTTTTTATGATAAATTTATGTGCTTGAATGCCTGTATTTCCAAATTACAAAAAAAAAATCGAAAAACGCTGAAACACCAGATAATTTAATTTTCTATATATATTTTTTTAAATTATTATTATAGTACTACTTAAATGTGTAAAAAATAAAATTTCATACAATTTCATACAATTTGTAAGGCAGTATACACTACACAATATATACGAGGACTCTCAATAGTGTGATACAAACATGCATTAGGAAAATATGACTGAACTCCATACTATCCTATTTTGGCAAAAATACAGGCTACATGTTTTGTAAAGAAAACAAAATATCTTTATATATTCAATAATTTGGACTTATGGGTTTATAGTTTGGTACGTATTCTTCAACTACACATACTATCATATCGATTGTTTAATCTCATGTGTTACATGCAACCTAGTATTATAATCATAAATATTTACATGCATACATAAAAACAACATACCATCATGCCATGTCCCTTACGGGGTAAGCAGAGAGAACCGAGCGCCATACTTCTCAATTTATGTACACATTTCTGGCTTCCTTTACATCCATGCATCGTCTCATACATGCTCGTCGATTTTTCAAACTTTTTATGTTTCCTTCTTTCAAAATATCATTTACATGTTCATACCATCCCTTTCTGGGGCGACCCCTGCTATTCACTCCATCTCTTACACCCATGTATATTTTTTTGGTCAGTCGTTCATCGTTCATTCTTTTAATATGCCCAAACCACCTCAAGGCATTCGGTTTCATTTTACCTACATATAATATCCTTCTTTATCTTGCATTCTCTCCTTATGTCCTCATTTTTTATTCTGTCATAGATCGTTCTATTACATACTCTTCTTAGTGATCTCATTTCTAGAGCATATATTCTACTTTCATGTGTTTTTGCCACGTCCATGTTTCCCTAGCATACGTCAAAGTAGGCACTACAAATACAAATATTAACATTATATCCATAATGCGAACTGAGTATGTTTAATATACATATGTAAATACAATATTTTATGGCTTGCTGGTTGGCATTCATGTCATTTTTGACGATCGGGGAATTGTGAAATGATTTCTAGACATTGCCATTATTCTCATCCTTATTTCCGAAAAAAAATTGTCAATCATAATAATATATCTTTCATAATTTCAAGAAAAATATTTTTTTTCCGAAACTGTCATCTCTTTGAAAAGGGTTTAAACAAAACTAATTTTTATTTCATTTAAAATGTCGGCAATTTTACGAGTAGATTAGGTATACATAATACATATATATATATATATATATATATATATTCACACATTTACTGATCTAACCACTAAAGTAAAATATTTTAAGACAGGTTTTGATAAGACTAAACACATCGATATGGCTTGGCCACACGGGAGGAATAAATATTGAAGCTTGACATTATAATATAAAAAAAAAAATACACATTTTATACCTCAACAGTGACGAAGTTGGAACTTTTGTATTATAAGAGAAATAAGCAATCAGGCACCTAAAAATCAGGTTTACGTGATCACTTGACAATTCTTATATATTTTTTTTTTTTTTTTTAAAAAGGAATATGACCTTGTTAAACAAGTACATATACATCTTCCTACGTTCCCTAAAATAAGCATATAAATGCTTGTGCTATAGGTGAACGAAATCGGTCGAGGCAGGATTCGAACTCGCGACCACTGGATTACAAACCCAGTGCGCTAACCGCTCTGCCACCGACCCATCTCCATTAAATAACATTGTTTGGTTTAATTTTTTTGGCATATTTGTGTTTTCCAAGTTGCTATCTCTTATTTTATTTTATTTTATTCGGAAAACATAAAGCATACATAATAATAATAAAAAAATGGATACATAGAATTTCATGTCGGCCTTCGTGGCTCAGTTGGTTAGATATCTGACTGCTGAGCCAAAGGTCCCGGGTTCGATTCCCGGTGGAGACACAGTTTTTAATTGTGTTTTCAGTCTGGATCTGTGAGACGATTAATATCGTAAGTCTCCAGAATGTAGCAACTTGTTATTGGATGCGTGTTAAATTAATATTTGACATATTACCTGTTAGTTGCCCGAGAAGCAATATTAAATAAATAAATGCCTAAGTAACATTTCTTCACTTATATATAAAGGAGTCCAACTGTCGATTCGTTAAAGAGAATGAAATTCTTTTGAAGGAAGAGGCAGTTTAAATCCAAGACGCGTGTATGAAGGAACACGATTGTATGCAGGGTCTATATTTTTCACGGTTTTTCCAACTTTGAAGTAAAAAAACACCAACTTAGAGGCTTCGCAGCATATGTGTTACATATACGGATTTACTTAAAATTCGTAGTAGAACATTTCGTGTGTCTGTCTGTGTGTGTGTCCGCCCCCCCCCTCCATATTACTTTTGATCCGCTCAATTTAAAGAGCTCAAAATTTCAGAATATATAAATAATTACAGGCCCACAAAACTTTTATACTCAGAATTTTGAATTTTTGTTTTAGTCAGGGATTATCAACTTTTGAATTTTTACTTTATTTTTCCATATACATATGTACAAGAAGATGTATAAATAAATAGATAAATAAATATATCTCAGAAACTATAAAAGCTAGAACGCTGAAAGTTGATATGAACATATACAAATACAAAATCTCAAATTAATTTTTTCAAAATATTTCCAGAGTGTCTCAAACATTTTTTATTAATAAAAACATTTTTTTTATGATAAATTTATGTGTTTAGAACTGCCTATATTTCCAAAGTTTTTAAAAATATCGAAAAAAGCCAAAACACCACAGCTAGATAATTTAATTTTCCAAAAAAATATTCACATTATAGAAGTATATATCAATTTTTTTCAACAATTTTTATAAAAATTGAATTTAGTGACGACATCGCTTCATACAATTTGTATGGCAGTATACACTACACAATATCTATAGTTTCATATTTTATATCTAAACATACATACATACCATCATGCTGTTTTCATATTCCGGATAGGAAAAAAGGACTGACCTCCATACTGTCCTATCTAGACATACATACCTACATCTGTTGTATAGAAAACAAAATATCTTAAAATATTCAATAATTTGGATTTAAGTGTTTATAGTTTGGTACTTATTCTTCAACTATACTTACTATCGGTATCGACAGTTGAATCTCATGTGTTACATGCAACTAGTAATACCGAAACATATTTTATTTATTCATTATTTCTTTTTCTTTCATTATCATTGGGCGGGTACATTCGATACCCGAGGAGAAAGGGAACATCAAATATATTTCTCTGTCTAATATTTGAAATTTTTATAGCTAAAGTAAAAGGAAACAAGCAAACAGTAAAAAAAAATTATATAGTTTAGCTATGTGGTTCACCTCCCAACGTTGACAACTTTAGGACAACGTTGTCGTTTTATGTGGTGGTCTTTTCTTATATAAAGTAATCCGCACATCTGTCGCTGGCTACCCCGCATTGTTTGATAAACCGTGACAGTATGAATGAATGAAGAAACGGTCCTATTGCGTCATTAGAAATCACTGAATATATCAGCCATCTATCGCCATGTCTCTATACCAAATATTTTATTTGTCAAACAAAAAATACCATGTGACAATAATTATATACACAGCAGTGTCTTTTGTGTAGAATTTGTCAGTTAATTTTATAATGTTACCTTCGTCAGACGTATACTTTCAATTGAATTAAATTTAATTAATAATGTTATTATTTGTAAATTGAAAAAAATATCCTATCGCTTGAAAAAAAATGTTTTCATTCGTATTTTTGTCATATTGTAATTTAAGTAAATTCTAGTGTTGATCAAAACTAACGTGCTTTGCTAAGTGATTGCACAGTTCAAAAACACAAGAAATGAATATATTAAAAGTTAATAAATTTAAAAGGTAAATTTTAAGATATTTCTTCTTATTATAATAATCGAAAATAGATTAATATATGTAATTGTTTACAGTATGTTATATACTTTTGATTTACCTATTTTAATCATAATTAAGTACCTACATATTATTATAATGCGTTGACAATATATTTATTTACAGGCAGGGGTATTATATTATGCTTTAATATAGCAAAAATAGTGTAAAAATACTTGTCAAGGAGTGGCTATTCGGGTGTGGCTTTATAAAGATATCTCAAATGGAATATTTTTATTATTGCATATAGATGGCTGTAGTAAAAATCCTTATTTTCAATCGAAAAGAATTTCAGTATTTCAATATATAGAACTTTCAAAAATTGAATTGATAGGGATCTCATTAAAAAGGCATAATTGGTGAACGTTGCGCAAGCGCATAAAGTGATCACGTAAACCAGCCGATGACAGGTCGTAAGCCCTGTAGGTGCCTTGATTTCCCGGTTTTCCTACAGTAAATATTCCAACTTCGTCTCTATTGAGATAATTAAAAATCTGTTATTAATTTATGTTTTTATTTAATAGTTTTACTTTTTTTAATTTATGTTTTTTATTTATTTATTTATTTATTTTTATTGTTTATTATTTTTACGGCACTGGCAGTTTTACTAATGATATAAATAACAATTAAGCACTACAAATAATAACACTCAATTATTATTATTACCATTATACACTTCCTCAAAAGAAATAGCAGATCAATGCGTAAATTGTAAATTATTTAAAAGAACAAAATAAAATTCAACAAACGCATCATCAAGCTTTCAATTGGGAATTGTTCGCCCATCCAGATACTTAACATATCAAAGGATTAGGCTCTGAGGAGGTCTCTATACTACCTAACAACCCTACTGATTGCCGAATATTAATGTTAAAAAAAACTTTAACAATTCTACATGTATTCATTATTACCGTTTTTTGCTTTTTTACTATTAAGTTTTTCGATAAATCTATAATTTCTAAATTACGTATTAACGATTTTGGAATAATGCCAATGGCTGAAATAATGAACGGTAATATTATTATTTTACGAGAATGCCAAAGTCTTTTAATCTCGTTACCTTATAATTTTTTCATAAAAAGTTTTTATAATATTTATTTATTTATATATATTTGTTATCTATTTATGAAAATGTATTATTTGTTTATTTATTTATATTTATTATTTATTAATTTATATTTATTATTTATTTATGTCAAATTTATCTACATTTGGTTATTCAAAATAAGTCTTTTTTGAAAGTCTGAATTTGATTTCAGGGCAGCTTAAAGTGCCGTGTACTTTTTACATAACTATAAATTGGTGCTGTGAAGTACCGGCTAAGAATAGTGTTTCCACTCTTTTCTATTATTGTTTTCGAGTGTCCCTTGAAAACTGGGTAATATATAATGATGTATATGTACTTGTACAAGGAAATATTCATTCGTTAAAAAAAAATACATACTTTTTGACAAAATTTATATCTCAATAGAGACGGAGTAGAAGCATTTATTATGAGGAAGTGGGAACTGGGAAATCCGGTACCAAAAGGGCTCACGACCTGCCATCGGCTGGTTTACTGTTTATTTTTAAAACCAGGGGGGCATGTCCCTTAAAACGGTGGAATTAAAACCCTCATTATTACCCATATCATGGATATAATTATCTTATGGAGTTCTGTAATATTTTACTGTACTATAGAACTCCATAAAATAATTATATCCATGATATGGTTTATCATGAGGGTTTTCACTGCGCCGTTTGACGGGACTTGCCCCCCAGGTATCCTTTCTTCCACCGCTGACAATCCACAAACTGTATAAACGTTTTTTTTTCAGGATATTATTTTCAAACAGTAACCTCGCAAAAACTTTGCAATTAAAGATGGCAATAAATATTCAATCAAGGTACAGTTCTTCGTGGGTCTGCAACAGGAAATACACAGAAGAAGATATATTAACGAACAGGAAACAGCATAATATCCAACGTCAAATGATAAGAAATTACAAAATTGCAAATACCTTCTCTAGTCAACTGACAAATATACGATACTTTGCGGGTTTTGGAACATGGATTTACACAATGTATTACATCAGAAAGGTCAGTAAAGAGAGATTTATATGGGAATGCAGAGTCCTAGGTATGTATGTAAATACTTACCATGTTTTCATTGCACAGTCACCCACTTACGTTAGGAGATTACATAGCTTCTTAACTGAAGTTTTTATATGAGAATTGCATTGCAGAGACACAGAAATATAATGTACCTACAGAAGCCGCGTGTAGTACAAATTTCGAGTTCAAATGTATGCCAAGTTTTTTTACATGTGTGTGTGTGTGAGGCGGTAGATCGGTTGGTCTACGTATTATGTAGGTGTGCGTATCGGTTAGGTGAACGTATACTAGAAATTCGTCTGTTTCAGCGTAGTTTTAGTTGGCATACATTCATTGCGCTGACTAGGTATCTGTATCATATATATAATCTAAACAGAGACATTTCTCAATACTTTGCGCATGCGCGTTGGCGTAAACCAACATTTGCAAACTGTCAAAAAGTAAGGTTGATCGCGAGGAACATTGCGAGTGGTTTAGTACGAGATGTTTTCAAGGGATGACGATTTTAACGACTTCGTCACATTATATCACAAAGACCAACATTTTTGTGCTCCTGTCATGTAAATTTTGTGTATAGCCACTGGTCTCGGTCTTGTAGAGCATTGTTCTGACGATGTGCTTTGCACGAGGCGCGTCAGTGATCCGGTGGATGCAATGGAACTTTAGCCAAGTGTTTTTGTATTTTTGTAACATATCAAATAACTTATATTTACTTTGTATGTCTACTATGTATGAATAAGCTTATATTACCTTTAAATTATTTTGTATCTTATATCTACTCTATGTTTTTGGATAGAAATAAATAAAAATAAAATAAATAAATAAATAAATATGTATTTGGTAATTTAGTCAAATCAAATCTCACACAGACTATTTAGCGATCTATACGACATGTCGTAAATTCTCTGGAATTTCAGAAGAATCATGATATATATAGAGTTGTCAGTGTGAGCTTGGTTACATGTGTTTGTGTTGCTATGACCATTGAATTATATGTACTACGTACGATATGACAAAAAACGTTTCAATCGTCAGTATAAACCCATAGAAACCCATCTATCTATTATCTTCATACCCTATAGTGTGAAATTCTACGCCATCGACCATAAGTTTGGCGTAGTATTTAGTATTTAGTTAGTGATGTCTCTGCAACGCAATCGCTAACTTAAGAATACTAAATACTCCAGCGAGGTTAAGAGTTAGTATTTAGTTACCTAGGACTGTGCATTCGGGTCTTATAATATACATGGATTTTTTTACAAGAAGCGGTTTGAAAACAGTAATAGATAATATGTATATTTATAATTATTTAATTATATGAGTTGTGGCAGAGCGGTTAGCGCGCTGGGTTAATAATACAGCGGTCGAGAGTTCGTTTCTTTCCACGACCGATTTTATTCACATGATATCACAGGCATTAATGCTTTGTTTAGGGATTTATTTTATTATTTTTTATTTATTTATTAAAAATCCTTTTTTATAAGTATGATAATTTCAGAAGTAGATAGATACAATATAACTTTATACATTAGTAAATAAAATGTATAGGTAATACTATAATTAAGTTAAAAGTTAATGTCCAAGACATTAGTGTATGTACATATATCTACATAATATATTAATTTTAATTTGTGGATTAGGCTACTCTACTAGGCTATGCCTGTCCAAGAGTAGAGTTATATAAATCAGTTCTATTATTTTTATTTGTCATAGCGTTAGTTAATTTTTATAAGGTTTAGTGGTAGGTTGATGTGATACAGATGTGCAAGTATACGTATTAGTGTAGTATGAAATATTGCTTGATGTTAAAGGGGCTAATGCTAATATAATTTTGATTTTTTTAAGTCAATTAAGTAATAATATTAAATAAATTTTATGTTTCTTTTCGTCCTATGGTTATTAACCAGTTGTTTGCTATAGCTTTCAATTTGATATGTGAGTAGGTTCTTATTAATGGAAAGTCAGTTTTTAAGAGGTTAAATATTTTAGGACCTATGTACGCGTAATTTTTATTTGTATGTTTCTAAATTTCTATTATTATTAATACAGCACAGTAAATAAAATATTAATTAACACAAATTTCTTAATTTTACGATTCGTATAATGTAACACTTGTGTTACGAAGTGGATTCTTACACTTAACATTTTTACATCTGCATATAAATAAAGTAGACCTGGTAAGATTGTCGTTCTGGATTTGCGAATGTTTGTGCACGACTATATTCATGTCAGTCTGCCCAAGGCTGCCTGTTCTTACATTCGTTTGAAATCTTTCTATGTGGATATCGGCAATTTTACTGTAGAGTAAAAAACTTACAATATTACATTTTTATAATATTACATTTGAAACAGTATAAAAACACAAAGCCTCACAAGCTGATATGTTTTTTTTATTATTTTCAAAAGAAAGTTAGTTTAAATGTTATATAATAAGAATTAAAGAATGCTTTTATGCTTTACTCGCCGAGTCGCCAAAATTGATATATGTGAATTTACCCTGAAGATGACAAAAATACCAACATTCTGATATATGCGTCCCTATCGTAATTAGACCTCAAATGGCACGAAGTAATAAAATCCGACACAGGGAGAGTGAGCAATTCACGTTGAACAAATGGTCCCTTTTGCATTGTGGGTCAGATTTGCTTTCCTCGCGTTGTTCCACCATTCTTTCAGCTGTCAAATATTCGAAAGTTACCTACTTTATATTTTTATCGTAATTAATATGTATTGATTTAGTTTATTTTCCAATATTTAATAACTTTATATTTTATTTTCTTTCAGAATCAAATTTTAGCCTATATAGTTACAAAAAAATGTAAGTTGAAATTTCAATTCTCGATGAATTTAGGTAAATTTTAAATCAACATTCACATATGGAAAGAACGTAGGTATTTGTTTAAAGATATTTTCATAAATGAGTTGGTGATTATTGTATTTCGGTGTACAGGTTATGTCATTCTTCTAGGAGTAGGTTAAAGAGTGCAGAAGGAATGGCACATGAAAATAACATGTTGCGAATGGTTGCACTTAGGGCAAACGAATCTAAAGAACAGCAAGAAAGGAGATGTGAAGCCAGTAGATTACAAATGACGGCGTATAGGGTATTACAATTTCTGCAGCAAGAAAGAGGAAGTACAGATTTTCAGTCTTCAAGTAATTGGATAGAAGTAGGGAGTCGTGATAATTTAATGATAATAGATCAGATGAATATGCAAGACGTTGAAGTAATAGAAATTACTGCACTTGAATGCGCCATCTTAGCAGCAATAAAAGTATAAAACAGCCTCTAAGTCTTCAAGTCATAAGGCCCCTGAGTCAAATTGAAAACGCTTAACAATATCGCCAAACACTATTTTTTTTGTATGTAAAATAACAGATGTGGCATTGAAACATGAATCATGGAGACAAAAGGAAAATTCTGCTTTTTCCTATAGTTGCAATATAGATATAAACCTATAGTTGCAATTTATTTCTGAGCCAGTATCAACTTTTGGTAGAATGTCTATAATTTGTACATATTGTGGTGATTTGAAATGGAAGGGAGAAAAGTGTTGTAACAATGGAATAGTACACATACCTGCAATAGATATCCTCCAGAGCCTCTTTATACATTATTAACAGGTAATTCTATAAATGCATGCCATTATAGAATTAAGTATTTTAATGCATAGAAAACGGACTTAAAATGAATGCCAGCAAATCAAAGGTAATGGTCTTTGAAAAGAGTGAAAGCAGAACAGTGTGTCAAATAAAAGTAGAGAATGAATGGCTTGAACAAGTCGACGAGTATGTCTACCTGGGTAGTATGTTCCAACGGAATGGACGGCCTGATAAGGATATTGAAAGAAGAGTTATGGCAGGAAACAGAGTGAATGGAGCACTTAGACCAGTTATGAATGATCGCAACATATCAAGAGACGCTAAAGTTGCCATTCATAACGCAATCGTAGTGCCAACCCTGACGTATGCAAGTGAGATCTGGACATGGCAGAAGTCGCACGAAAGCAGAATAAATGCAGTTGAAATGAGATCGCTTAGAAGAATTTGTAACAGAACGATGTATGATAGAGTTCGGAATGAAGATACAAGGAAAGAATGTAAGATAAAGAAAGATGTAATTAACAGAATGAAAGTTAACACATTGAGATGGTTTGGCCACTTGGGGAGAATGAACGAAGAACGCCTGACGAAGAAAATATACAAAGCTGACAGGAACGGAATAAGAGGTCGCGGGCGCCCAAGAAAAGGATGGCACGACTATGTAAACGATATTTTGAAAGATGGAAATGTAAGAAGCATGAACAACAGACGAACATGTATAAGACGATGTATGAATGTTGATGAGGCGATGAATGTGTGTCAAGATAGAAAAATGTGGCGTTCGGTTCTCTCTGCCTACCCCGTGAGGGACATGGCGTGATGGTATGGTATGTATGTATATTTTAAGAGTCATGTTAGAAGATATAATAGGACGATGTATGAGAGGGTCAGAAATGAGGACATAAGGAAAGAATGTAAGATAAAGAAAGATGTCATTAATAGAATTTAAGTGAACACATTGAGATGGTTTAGACACATGGGCAGAATGAATGAGGAACGCCTGACGAAGAAAATATACTTGAAATAAGTGACAGGAATCGAATGAGAGGTCGGGGCCGCCCAAGTAAGGGATGGCATATCCATGGGAACGCTATTTTGAAAGGCGGAGATGTCAGAAGCATGAACAACAAATGAATATGTATAGGACAATGTATGAATGTCGACGAGGCGATGAATGTGTGTCAAGATAGAAATAAGTAGGTTTGGTTCTCTCTGCCTACCCCGCGAGGGACATGGCGTGATGGTATGTATGTAATGCTTGCTTTCAAATGAAATTTTTAGGAACCACTAAAGAATTATGAGTTATTATTATGAGTGATAAAGTGAGATGTGTTACAAAGGAGGATCGAATTAGAAATGAATACGTCCGAGGTAGTTTTGGAGTCGCCTCTATTCCGGAGAAACTAAAGGCCAGACACCGATGGTACGGACACATTACCAGACGAAATGAGGATCATATAGTTAAACTCACACAGGATATACGCACTCAGTCCAGAAATAGAGGCCGTACATAGGCCACCTGGTGGACAAATATTAAGGAGTTGAGGGAGGAGCAACTAACCAGAGAAATGACGCAGGATGGAAAGGTCTCCGAAGGGCAAGAAAGGAAAGGTCATACCAGAAGGGCCGCTCCAGATGAACTGGGAAGAGGCAAGGAAGAAGAAATCTATATTTTCAAAACATTTCTGTATGTTTCATTTAATTAACAAATTATTTTGCTTTCAAATTTATGAAGACAAATTTAAGAAAATAAAATTAAATAATTGCCAACAATCAATTAATTTATTCACATAAAAATATCATCATCATTATTCTTAGCGTCACAACTCTTGATGGGTCCTATCTGTGTCCAAGAATCTTCTCCATACTGTTCTATCGTTGGCTGCCACCTTCGAGTTCTGCTGCCCCATGGCTCATGACTATGCTGATGTCCTGGTAAAGATCATAGAGCTCGGTGATATATATCTTTTACGCCATGTTTGACAGTCGTTAATAGGTACATAGGTATATTCTGCATAAGATTTTTCTTTCAAAGGCATCCACTCTGTTTTCATCGTGTTTTGTTAATATCCAGGTAGGTATCCGATAAAAATATATTACTATCAAATTCAACAAAACTTATTAACGTGGTAAGTTTTCTCCATATCTTTAACAATGTATATCTTTGTCAAAAACTTAATTGAAAAAACTTGAATCGAACTATAAAAACTATATAACCATATTGAATCGAACACCACACATTTTCCTATTCTGACATATACGCATTGTCGTCTCGATACTCGACATACATACATCACCTAATAATAATAATAATTAAAGACTTTTATAGTATTAAAAATACAAAATATATTATAAAGGGAAAGAACACCGGAATCTCTTCGGTGACGGATCTTTAACCAGTTCAGTCGTTGCCTGCTCTCGGATACGTGGTCGAACTTCCTGAGTCCAAACACGTATCGAATGAAGACATTTTGTAACCGTTCGAGTTTGTTAAGTTGATCTTCAGTTGAATCTCAGCGTAGTCAAGTAATGGTAGCATGTGTTGTTGAGTTACGCGACATCCTACGTAGGCGATTCAAAGCGAATGCGAAGCGATCCGAACGGATACATGCGAATTCAAAGCGATGCGGTGCGACGCTGCGGCTCTGTCCTACGGGCACGCGAATCGTGCTTCTGACATTATACTTTACCAAAAAAAACTATGGCACCGCTTCCAATTCGCGCGAAAATATCAAACCAATTGATCGCGTTCGCTTCGCATCGTGCCATGTCACACTGTACCCTACTCGCGGTCAGTAACGCAGGACACTTCAATAGTTACCGACTGATTGTTATTTTCGCGCCGCTTTGCGTTCGCCTTGAATCGCCTACGTAAGACGTCGCATTAGAGTGATTTTAGTCTTAACTGGTAAATAATTTTTAAGTCGGCCTCATACGTTCTCATTTGTTATTCAACAGACATACGACAAAGTTTAAGTATTAAATTTAGAATAAAATTATTATATTTATTTGTTTATAAATTTTTGGAAGACTAATAGCATATATATTACATCTAATATAATAATTTAACAGCCAATTAGAAGTCTCCGCTGATTGGCTATACTGTCAGTTGCAAGTTGAAAAATATAACATAATAATGTAATATGTTTCTGTAACAGATAAAGTTTCATCGTGAAACGGAGGTAAACATAAACAAGAAAAATAAATTATCACCGAAGAGAACATACATGATTTTATATTTTAGTGGTTACAGTTGGCAAAATATATTATAGTATTAAAAAAATTGCACTTAGAATACATCTCGCTACTGTAATGCTAATCTTAAATACATCAAAATCAAATTCTGGTGAATTAAATATAAAATGTCCATAACCAAACTATAGTACAGCTTTAATGTCTGCAGTAAAAATAAGTGTCTGCGAATGCTTGCTAAATTAACTGAAAAGGCGAATATCCTTATTTAAGCATAAAAAATTATACAATCTAAATACACATAACACACAATAGTAAGTGTAAACATTTAAGTAATATCATTTAGTTTAGATTTAGACTACATGTTGAGTTTGCAAACATAATTTATCGGTCATTTGTCAAACGTCAAGTCAAATGTCAACCACGGTGTTGCCAGGATTTAAAGTACTAATTATTATTGGAGAGTTGCATGAAAAAATATTAATATTTTTTATTAATATTGCTTATTACAAGGGGTTTAAAATATCAATCTTTCTAAAGTTAAACAATTTATTATTTTGTAAATTAATATTTTATAAGAATAACGTTTTTGTGCGGAGGCGACAAACACAGCAGCGAAAAATAAAGCTTGCTCCGTGTCATGGTTTGTGAAACGCAAATTAAGAAACTAAAAGAGAAGTTTCGTTTGACTTCTACAATAGGGTTTGCAACCTTTTTAACCACTTTGCGGATTATAGGCGTTTGATTTAGTTGAAACTCAGCAATCTTCGTATTGCCTGTATAATTAAAAATGGTCCCTCAGTGTCTCCCGTCCCTTCGGTGCCTCCCGTCCTTTTAATGTCTCCTGTCCCTCAGTGCCACCCGTCTCTTCAGTGTCTCCCGTCCCTTCAGGTCCTTCTGTACCTCCCGTTCCGTCAATGCCTCTTCATTTCCTCCCGAATCTTTCATCCCTTCAGACATTTTAGTAACTTCAGACCCCTCAGTACCTTCAATGCCTCTTCATTTCCTCCCGAATCTTTCATCCCTTCAGACATTTAAGTAACTTCAGACCCCTCAGTACCTTCAGATCGTTCAGTACCTTCAGACCGTTCAGTACCTTCAGATCCCTCAGTGCCATGGACCGCCGGAGGCGGTCATTTACCGCGTAGCGGTAAAAGCCGGCTGCAAGCCCTAGCTTAGAAGCTGAGCGAAGCGAAGCTTCTCAGCTAGTAGTAAATATATTGTAATAGATATATTCTTAATACAAAATTGTCATTTATATTTTTACGTTATACCTAGTTGCAATAATATATATTTAAATATAACCTGTAGGTATAAAGTTATACATACTTATACAGGATGATAAATTGGACATGTATATGTACGGACAAACGTCGTATTACAAGAGTTATTTGAGAAATATGTAAGAAAAAGGTACTTACTTCCTTATCGGGTCCGGACTTTAGGTCTTGTCACTCCAGTATGCAGCGACGTATATCGCCTTGTCATTGCCATCAGTAGATCATTCACCTTGCATCAGGGGGCATTGTAATAAGTGAAAATCACTCTGCACCTCCCCGCAGTCTCAGCTCGTGTCCTCCCCATCCAAAAAGCCCCACCTCTGCTGGTTACTTTTGCACCTAGTCACCCCAACCCTTAGTCTGTTTAGTGTTTTCCACGTGGGGTAGCTCAGACTATGAGCGGTGTTTGTGCATCATCCATGGATTATCGCCAAGTTCATGCCTCCACAGTTCCTCTCTACGCTTTTCTGGTGAGGTTGTGAGGTCATTTGTGACCTTAAGGAAGCTTTTTCTCAATTTTAGTCTTGGAGGTACCATCTGGTGATCGTAAAGAGGATGTCTAGGGTCGTGGGTCTGCTTGTGTCTCTCTGTTTCTGCTGCCACCTTTCTTCTTATAGTAGGGGGAGCGATTCCGATTATGGGATATAATTTATTTACCACAGTTGGTTTGAGGCAGCTGGATACCAGTCGATCTACCTGCTTCTTTGTTTTTAAGATGGAAGGCGCAGAGTTGTGTTTTTCTTGGGTTTGGCTTGAGCATATTCTCGTTGTAGTATTTCTCAAGTGTATTTAGGGTTTGTGTAAGTTTTTCTTCAACCAATTGGAATATATCTTCCTGGGCGGCAACTGCGGTTTCATCAGCATATATGAACTGCCGGGTTTCCTCTGGGATGGGTTGATCATTTGTGTATATATTGTAAAGTATTGGTGCTAAAACACTTCCCTGAGACAGTCCATTTTTCTGAGTTCTCCATCGGCTTTCTTTGCCTTCCAATGTCACGTAGAATTGTCTGTTGCTCAGGAAATTACGGATCAAGGATGTGAGTCTAAAATCTTTCATGGTATTGTAGATCTTATTTGCTAGTCTTGTGTGGTTCACTGTATCATATGCGGCTGTCAGATCCACGAATGCCAATCCCGCGATCTTTTTCTTTTCAAACCCATCCTCAATATGCTGCACTAAGTTAAGAACCTGTCCATTGCATGACCTTCCCGGTCTGAAACCTGCCTGTTCTTTTATTATACGTTTGTCAATATGTTCTGAGATCCTGTTCAGTACCAGGCGTTCGAAAACCTTGCTTAGTTGGCATAGGAGCGATACAGGTCTGTAGTTCTTCGGATCGTTGGGTTCTTTTCCCCGGTTTGAGAAGGGCAGTCACACGAGCTTTCCTCCAGAGCTTTGGAATTTTTTCGCTTGTGACGCATGTGTTCATTAGTTTCAAAACCCAAAGAAAAAGGTAAGGTCCCGTACTGCGAGATACTGCTTACTTGACTTCAGCTTTTTCTTACATTAATCTTAAATATGTAACTCCCGCAATACAACCCTTATACAGAATGATACATTCGACAGTTTGTAAGTTAGTATTGTTAAGTGCCTAATGTCTTTTGTTTTGTTTAAATGTTGAAAAGGGTTCTCTGATTGTATAATTATGTACCTATATGATATATATTATGATATATATTGCCCTTAACAAACATACACAAAAAAAACACTTCTAAAATCAATAAGTATTTCTTCTTCTTCTTCTTCTTCTTCTTTTGAATAGACCTTCAGGTCTGTTTTTTAAGAGGCCTGCTCTTCCTGCGAAGTGGACCCCCAGCTATCCCTCCATCTTTTTGGCGGTCTACCGCGAGGGCGGGTTCCGTGAGGCTGATTGTGAAGCACGATATGAGGAAGTCTGGTGCTGTCCATCCTTTGGACATGACCATACCAGTCCCTCCTCCGCTGCCTGCTCCATCTGATGATATCGTCAACCTCACATAGTTCCCTTATTCTGGAGTTCCTCACTCGGTCTCTCAGGGTTTTGCCTGCAATTGCTCTCAATGTCCTCATTTCTGAAGTCCTCAACATTTGTTTGCTTCTGACTGTGTCTGCTCGTGCCTCTATTCCATATGTCATCACTGGTCTTACGCATGCTTTGTAGATTCTCACTTTGCTTTTAATGGCCATATCCTCATTTTTCCAAATAGTGGATTTTAGGGCGCCCGAGACTGCAGCTGCCTTATTGACTTGGCTCTGAATTTCTTCACAGAGGTCAGCATCTTCTGTTATGTCAATTCCTAGGTATCTAAAGGTATTAACCTGTTCAATTGGGTTGTTGTCTATAGTCAGATTGCATGCTATGTGTGTTTTTGAGAATGTCATACATTTAGTCTTATTAATTGAAATTGCCATGTTGTATTGTTTGCAGGTGCTATGTAACCTGTTCAGCATTGTCTGTAGGTCATTGTTAGTTTCGGCTACTATAATAGCGTCGTCGGCATAGCAAATTACATTAACAATTTCCTTCCCCATTCTGTACCCAAGCTGGGGCGATTTAATTTCCTTGATTAGTTCATCCATTATTAGATTAAACAGGAATGGGCTTAGACTATCTCCTTGTCGGACACCTGTCATTATAGGGATTGAATTGCTTAATTCATTGTCGTTTCTTATCTTTGTACTGCTTCCCAAATTTATATCTCTTATGATGTTTATTAATTCTGGAGGTACATCCTTAGCTACCAACATATTAATAATATCCTTGAGTTGTACTCTATCGAAGGCCTTCATTAAATCCACAAAGCAGACAAAGGCAGGAGTTTGGTATTCAATTGCCTTCTCTTTTATCTGTCTTACGATAAATATGGCATCTGTAGTGGATCGGTTCCTTCTAAAACCTTGTTGTTCTTCTCTTAGGGTAATATGTGTTTCTAGTCTTGTCTTAATGATTTGTGTGAACAGTTTTAGTGTTGAGCACAATAGGGATATACCTCTATAGTTCTCTGGTTTTGTCTTTTGGCCTTTTTTAAATATTGGTACTGTAATGCTAGTCCTCCACTCCTCTGGGATTTTTGTCGAGTGTATGATTCTATTGAAAAATTGATGCAGTTGTTGTGTTAGGCTGTCACCAGCATATTTAATTAGTTCATTGCTTATGTCGTCTATACCCGGCGTTTTCCTATTTTTTAATTTGGCAATCGCAATACGTATTTCATGTATACTGATTTCATTTTGATACGGGCCTTCAACATATGGGACAGTTTCTTGTTTATCATCTTTATATAATTGTTCAAAATACTTTTGCCATTGCTCCGTTGGTATCTTTTTTGTTTGTATGAATTCATCAATTGGCTTTCTTTCTTTCCTCAGCATTTTCCAGACCTTCTTCTGTAATCCATAAAGATCAAACTCCATATCCTTCGTAAACTTTGTCCAGTAATCTCTTTTTATTTTTCTGATTTCACTGTTAACCCTGTTTCTAGTTTCTATATATTTAGTTCGTTCTTCATTGGTTGGATTACTTTTATATTGTAGGTAAATTTTCCGCTTTGTATCAGCCAGTATTTTAATATCATTTGTAAACCATGGTTTTGTATTAGTTGTCTTGTTTAAGTTTACGCTTCTGTGTCCTAGTGCGTCTGCCGCTGCATTTCCAATTTGTTGTTTAATCTTTAGCCACATTTCATCCACTTCGTCGTTTTCTTCGATTGGATTGTTATCTATTTGTTCTGATATTCTGTTTTTGTATAGCATTATAGTACTTTCATTTTGCAGTGATTCTATATTTGTTTTCTTGACTATCTTAGGTTTAATGTTTTTTTGACAGGGTCTTTCAATATTCATTTTGCACAGTACAAGGTTATGGTCCGACCCGATATTAGCTGAGCTGAGTACTCGAACATCAAATATTTGTGTTGGTAGGATTTTTCTATTTGTAATGATATAATCGATCACAGATTTATCTCCTCTTGTGTTATTGAATGTATATGTATGTTGTATTTTATGTGGGAAAAACGTGTTGTTAATTCGAAGTTCATTTTGAGCGCAAAAAGCAGTCAGCTCTTGTCCGTTTTCATTAATTGTATCTTCATTATATTTCTGTTTGACACCGTTTAATGGCTGACTGCCAATTCTTGCATTCAAATCTCCAAGTATGATCGTTTGTTCTCCATTTGGTATTTCATCCATGATCTGCTGTAGTTTATAGTAGAATTCTTCTCTCTGTTCCTTTGGTTTTGTTATATCAGGTGCATATGTCGAAATGATGTTAAGGGTGCTTTTTTGGAATTTTAATGAAACCTTGAGAAGTCTGTCATTTACGTAGGAAATGTCTTCTATGTTTTGTTCGTATTTATTGTTTAAAACCAATCCCACTCCAGAGTGCGCCCTCTCGCTCTTATCTTTTCCGCTGTATATCAGAATGTAATCAGAGTATCTAGACATACCTTTTCCCTTCTTTTTTGTCTCAGCAACACCGCATATGTCTATTTTATGTCTGTTGAGTTCCAGTATGATTTCATGATCTCTTTTGTGCCAGGACATGATGTTCCAGCAGGCAATTCTTGTTATAGCTTTTTTCCATAGTCGATTTTTCCTTTTTCGCGCTTGGGTCAAATCCGAGAGAAGTCTTGCGTCCGAGGCTTTGTTCTCTTTTCTGTGAGCCAGGTGCGTTTTTTTATAGCATGTAGGTGGCTAACCTTGCATACAACCCTCCTCCTTTTTCATCCGGGCTTGGGACCGGCATTGGCGGAGTATTTACCAAAAAAAAATCTTATATATTAATACAACGAAAAACAAACAATAAAATAATTGAATTTCATTCTGACGATGCTCATCATAGAGCGATACCGGTGAATGGGAGTCGCGTTTGCGAAAAATTTAAGTAGAACGTAAAATTAAATATAAATTTTTTTCATAGTTTTAATTAAGTAATTGAATTTCTATTATTTTTCTGAATAAAAATGATCAAAATTTTTATCTTTATATGTATGCCTTCATTATTATTATGAAAAGTGGTATTAAGTTAAATTAATTATCTATGGTTGCATTTTTATTTTTAGGAATATGGAGTTTTCAAAGAAACAGTATCGAATTTCAGTTTATTTGGCTTATTCACTCCCAGTCCAGAAACTCGAGAGAATTTTTCAAAAATCTACAATGCAATGTCAGCTGGCGCCAAGGGTAGTTATGAAGGTAATACTTTAAAATTTATTGAATTTAGTCGGCCTTCGTGGCTCAGTTGGTTGGGTATCTGACTGCTGATCCAAAGGTCCCGGTTTCGATTCCCGTTGAAGACACAATTTTTAATTGTGTTTTCAGACTGGATCTGTGAGACGATTAATATGGTAAGTCTCCAGAATGTGCCAAGTTGTTACTGGGTGCATGTTAAATTAATATTTGACATAGTACCTGTTAGTTGCCCGGGAAGTTATAAATAAATAAATAATTAATCGGTGCTCTACGGCACATATTCCAATCGATCCTACAGTGTTGTATTTAATATAATATTTGTGATTTTTTTTGGCAATACGACAAGATATTTTAGAATACCCATAAAAAAAAACATAGGCCCGGTATCACAGTCGGCCCTCAACTCATTGAATTTGTTAAACTCAAGATTTATGTTAAGGGGAGTTTGAATCCATTTCCGTATTACAGTGCAATATGACGTGTCAGTTACTAAATCTTCATTTAGTAACTGACATGTCATATTGCTCAAATTTTAAATAACCTTAAATAATACGAACTACAAAACGGGACGCTACGACTTGAAATACTATTGTTTTACTATCCAATATGGTAAATTTAATTTTTTTCACCAAAATAATGCCCAGGTTCGTTTCAATATGGCTTGCTGTCAGTTTGTTTTGTTGTGTGGCGCCACCGTCGATACAACTAACGCCTCTAGTGATAGAACACTGAAATTACACGCGTTGCCTAGCAACGAGTCGAGAAATGACAGTTGACTCACCGTTGAGTACTTAATCCGCCAGAAACGTTGAGTTAAATATTTGTCGTTTTAGTGACGTATTTGAGGGAAGATTTGGCCTAAACGGACACTGTAATACGCTATATTTTTGTAAAACTTGGGTTTAGCTCTTAAACTAAGACTGTAATACCGGCCCATAGTATATTACATCTATAATTATTCTAATAAATTCTCAGATTGGTGGCGGCAGAGCGGTTAGCTCGCTGCGTTAGTAATCCAGTGGTTGCGAGTTCGAATCATGACCACGACTGATTGAGTGCACCTTATGACACTAGTATAATTATTATCTGCATATAAATAAAGTAGACCTCGTATGATTGTCGTTCTGGAATTGCAAATGTTTGTGTGCGGCTATATTCATGTCAGTCGGCCTTGTGTCGC